>SSNP01000015.1:5502047-5624547 GCA_006937955.1 Pachypanchax playfairii | reverse complement strand
CCATACCATACCATACCATACCATACCATATCACACCATACCATACCATACCATACCACACCACACCACACCACACCACACCACACCACACCACACCAAACCATACCATACCATACCATACCACACCACACCACACCACACCACACCACACCACACCACACCACACCATACCATACCATACCAAACCATTTATATAAAAATAAACATGGACCTTTGGAGGGATTTGAATAAAACTCTCGTGTAATCACTGGATGTAAATCTACAACTAGGAAAGCTTTAGAGTCAGGATGGCCACTACAGCTAATCAAGATGAGGAAACGTGATATTTCACTTAATGTCATTTTTATGATTCAACCTGTTTTAGCAAAATACCTCCCGGATCTAATAGATTTCAATGAAACATTAATTTTTTTAATTGGATCTAAAATCTCCATTTAAAAAAACAAAAGTTATGATGCTGCAAAAAGTGTAAACAAAAGTGGACTGCAATGATTTAGAAAGTTAATATAAGTACATTTCATTCTAAATAGAACATAGAAAACATACTGTAAGTTGAAAATGAGATAATTTCCCATTTCAGGGAAAAACATGTCTTTGTTGAGATGCATTTAACATGAATTCATGGGGCTGTTGTGTTTTCATTTTGTTGACTGTCAGAACACCCATATCCATTCACCCAACCACAACCACTTTTTTAAGCGTCTTTGTTTTGTGTATTTAAAAATGGCCAGTGCAACCTTGTGCTTGCTGCAACAAATGCTGTAGGATAGTGACATTTACAGCATGGGCTGATTTATGCAAAATGTTGTCAGCATTACTCATGCACTCTATTATTAAACTAAACTTTCAGTTCAATTAAAATTCGTTATATAGTACCAATTCACAATAAGTCATCCCAGAGCTCCTAAGCAACAAATGCATTTTAAACAGGTCCAGATTTAACCCAATTACACACAGTCAGTTCAGTCCAATTGTAATATGATCCGTTTCAGATTACAAGATGTCAAATAGTGAAATGTTTCTTATAAAACCAGCAGATTGCACTGAATCTTCATTTCAATACAATTAGCCTTCCTGGGCAGCCTGAGCGTGTGACAGTGGAAAGGAGAGACTCTGTTTAACAGGAAAATACCTTCATATACCTTAAAAATACCTTCACTTAGGATGAGCCTAAAATTAATTTAAAATTAATTTAAGTGAAGCCAAAATTGTTTTTTTTCCCCAAACTGTTGGAATCAGTTACTTTAATCGGTTATTTTGGCTTTTGACATTTAGGGAGTTACATGTACACAGTCCAGAGGGTTTTTGTGGGTATTTTATTACCAGGGGAGCTGAGGGAGAGCTGGGGGGAATCCTCTGTAAGTTTGCATGTCATGGCTGTCTTACTGAATCGGTCCAAGCTCGTGTTCCTGTCAGGGTTGGTGTAAGCCAGCAGCCAGTTACACCGAACAATAAATAGTAGCTCCATGGGGCAAATTCTCTTTATTCAGATTCTCCTCCTTCCAGTTCATGTCTCCAGGAAAGAAATCATGCAGAGTGTGTGATGGTTGCCATCGAAAGAAGTCAGAGAGATGAAAACATCAGTAAATATGGTGGGAAAGACTCCACAATGTGGGGGCGGGGGGGTTGATATAGGGACATGAGGGTATATTTGTTAGGAAGGTGGAGCTGATTGGTGCTGCTCTTTAAGGAGAGACAGAAAAGCTGTCACAATCAGCATTTCAGCCCCCCCAGCTGCCACCACCATCATGCCCCCACCCTCTCTGTTTCATCTGCCATTCAAAGTGAAAAAGCTTTTTAGAAATTTTTTAAAGGAAATATATCTATGAAATAAAACTGTAGTCTTCGTGAGGACCGTTTCCCGTCTCCCACATTTTCATCCCAGCCAAGCTCCCCCCCCTCCTTTTCTCTTTCTCATGAATGTCACCTCTAGTGATGGAGGTTTTCACACACACACATACTCTCTCAAGCGCTCGCTGACTTCGGATGGGAGGAGAAAGAGGAGGGGAGAAGAGAAAGCAGAGGAGAAAGGAGGGGTGGGTGGGGGTGGGGGGGGTGAGAACTGTGGGAAAGGAGTGTGCCATCCGGAGGCAGAAGAGAAACCTCTGTCTGTGTTTGTCCATGTCTCCTCTCTTTTCCCGGCTGCATTCCAACAAAGACCGTCAGTGTCCCGCCTGCTGTTCCACCTCTGGATTTAACTCAGCTGGATTACCGATTGGACTCTGCACTCATTTTTCCTCTCTGCCACATTTAAATGGGAGGCAAAGTTGGACCTCTATGGACCGCACAATGGGGGACAAACAATATGATTTTTTCTTCGCTTTTAAGAATTTCCTAGCATTCAAGATGATCTCACTTTTCTTCAGTAAAAGTGTTTTTATATGTAATTTAATTTAAGCTCATTCACTTTGCTTTTATCTGCTGAAAGTAGGTTAGTTATTTTGCAATAGAATATATTAAACTTAAGGCAGATTATGACATTAAAAATGAGTGGGGAAGAGGGTTAGAAATATGCCTCCTCTTCCTCTTACCGAACTTATTTATTCTGTGATCTTAGTTTTAAACTGAAAATGTGACTGTATCTCATTGTTCTGGTGTCTGTTACGTTTAGATTTTATTTTTGGTCTGAGTGGAGCCTTTACAGGGGACTACATCTGATCTTTCATCTCTCCTAGATCGTCCCTCTCAAAGGGAACCATCAAGCTAAACTCTTCCCTGTTAACCCACTTAGTAGCCTGTTTTCCCCTGAGGGGGCTTCTTTAAAACATCTGTCCTACTCTAGTTTTTTCTGAGGGAAGCAAAAGACCAGACCAGCAAAGGGGGTACTGAAAAGTAACACACCCCCCTCCCAAAGTTGTGAGGGGGGGAGAAGATGGCAGCTCTTGCCAGCTCTCTCATCAGACAGAAACGGGCGGTCAAGGACGACCAAGCCAACCGACCGGTTGCCAACAAGCGCAGGCCCTGTCCCAAGAGCAACAAGTCCCTGTGCCAGAAACAGATCCTGGTTCTGATCTCCAAAGTTCGACTGTGCGGGGGTCGGAAAGGTCGAAATGAAAAAAGACCAGGTGAGTCACTCCAGCTGTTGTTTTTATCGCTCCAGCTTACAGCTAAGCTCAGGCAGACTCATAAGAAAAGTAATAACATTCAAGGTATAAATGCAAAATTTTAACTTGTTGAAAAACTCATGGCTGCACAGTGATTGAGTGGTTGCAACCACGAGGTCCTGGGTTTGACTCCTGGGTGGGAGTCTGTACAGACTTTAGACATTCTTCTGCTGTGTTTCCCAGTTTCCTTCCAAAAACATGCTCGTTAGCTTAACAGGAAGTTTCAAATTGTCTCTGGGTGTACGTGTGTGTGAAGGATTGTTTGCTCTGTGATGGTTGATGCATGGATATTGTTTTTACTTGGAGTTATAAATCATTATTTTTAATTTACTTTTGAAAAAGTCCCATCTGACTTCTTTAGTAGTTAAAAATGTTGCCACACTTTTAGCCCCTTTAGAAAACAGCTGGATGTCTGAAACTCGAGCTCTTATTGCATTAAGGAAATTAAACCTTTATTAACTCTCTTTTCATAACAGCATCTCCTGATAGCAACAGTAAATATAAAACAAGTTGAAAATAACTTTTTGCTCTTTTTGTTTTTGGGTTGGTAAATCTTCACTTATTTATTTATCATATCCTTCTTTCTTTTTTTGTTTTCTCAGTTAATAACAAACTAAATTTTCCGAGTTAGTGACAAACAGTTAAATAATGCATATGTCTGAATGTTGCTGAACAAACATTCTCCTCGGACAGCCAGGAGATGTGATACGCCACTGTATTTACTTGGTTTGTGGTCTGTGGGTCTCTCACTGCATCTTTAGCAGTGTTTGTCATACTGTTTGGAAACACAACACAGGAATGGCCTTCAGCCAATCGAACATTCATTCATTAAATAAGAAAATTATTTTTACTCTCTTGTCCGTGTTGCTGAGACGACACTCTACTGGTAGCACAGGAAGAAATACTAATATGGCGGCTGTATTTTTAGCTGCATATTAGGAAAAGTATATTTTGGCATCTGTTACAGCCCTACTCAGACAATCCACAGCTTTCATGAAACCCACTGTTTACATAATAAGACCAGATGTTTGGCTGGCATTGCACAGCCAAACGGGGGGGTTGATTATGGACATGAATCAAATGGCTCTAAGCTCACACACAGTCATTTCCTCATGATTCCATGAAATGGTAAACATTGTCCCAGCCAGTCCTGAGATGCCCCGTTCAGTGTTCGAGCTGCATGATTCGTGTAGTATTACTTCGGGGGGGGGGTTGCAGCGATGCTGAGAAACAGATGGGGTCAGATTAGACTTGACTTTGCAAAAGTCTGTGTGATGAAATGTGGAAAAAAAAAAGTGTTGTGTAACTTGACCATGTGCTGGAACTGATTTATATCCCTTTTACAATTTAACTAAAAAAGAAGATGTCAGACAGCATGTATGCTAATTCAAACTCAACAGCATGATGATGGATAATTTTAACATCTTCATATTTATGTCTTTATCATTCACTGTCTCAGTGCACGTTCGTTGGCTGAACTGATCTATGAATTAGAAGTTAAAACGTATTTTTTTTCTTATATTTAACTAATTAAAAGGTTTCTAAAGTGATCTGCTTAAGAGTTTTGTTCAAAGAGGCCATTTCACACAAATTTCACGACTTTGTGGTTATTTCTTAAGTATTAACCTGTAATATGAAACATTTTAACTGATTTACAGACCTTTCAATCTGACAGCTTGAAAATCTGTCCTGGTTCGGCTCCAGCTCATAAATATTTGTTATTCTAATTTGCTGGACTCAGATTGGCCAACAAACTAGCCTATGAAAGCAAGGCTTCCTGTATATTACAACGCTGCATGGCAACAGTGCACCGAGTATCTTCCGGTTGATAAGTGTTTATGCTAACAGCTTAACTTCAGGTGTTATCACCACCTGCGTAGTTTGAGAAATTAAAACTGAAAGAGAAGTTGTTGACCTGTTTTCACCCACTATGAAGGTAAGAACACCTATGGAGCTAAAATATTCAACAGAAACCTCAGAATGAAACGTTTTTAATGGAAGCCCTGGTCTTTGTTTTCCCTCAGCTCCCCTGATATACCTTGACACTCACACCTCTTCATCATCTATAATTACTTACCAGCACTTACTCAGGAATTAATCCTCCCAGTGTACAATTATTATCAGATCCTTGTTGTTACTCCTGCCTTTTATGTGCAGGTAATATCATGCCCAACTATTTTAGTTATTTTTCTCTAATGAAGCCCCTTAGATGTCTGTCTGCACACTGCCTGCATTTTTGATCCTCCATATCAACTGCTGTATAATATCAATAATAGTATTTTAATATTTGAAATGTATTATTTGACTGATGGACCCTCAGTTTTTGAAAGTTTCATAGTTTATTTGTTTAGGAGCTAAAACATGTCACTGCACTGGTGTATTAATGTGTGATTACTCGTCTCTGGCAAAGGTTTAAACAATAAAACAGTCTATTTAAGAAGGAAAAGTTACTGAAGGGGGAAAGAAATACAAACTAAGACAGGAAAGACAGACTGGTTTTAAACTGACAGGGAGAAAATAAAAGCTGTATGATGTGAAAGAATGCATGTTTGAAAAGAAACATGTATGTAAAGTTTTTTTTATGTTTATGTATTAAACAGGGTGAGAGATTAGGGATCCGTCTTCTATATTATACAACACAAGAACACGTGTACAATAGGAGATGTTATCATTTTCTCTGTGCAGCAAAACCCTCATAAAAACCTAGATTATCTCCATTTTTTTTGTTCTGTTTAAATGAAGAGAGTCTGTCTTTCATACCATTATTACAAAAAAATGGCTGGATGGTGTTTTAATGCTGTAATTAAACAACAAGCTTCCACGAGAAGGAAAAACACAACTCTGCTGGATAAACATGTGCCTGGCACACATTTTGGTTTGTGTCAGATCAATAATGAAATCAGCCTGACTCTACTTTCATCTCTTCTCCTCATCAACCTATACCAGGAGTTCTACACAATCGCTAAACTTTTTCACAACAGATGCTGTGAAGTGGTGGCCCTTCGCTGTCAGCATTCTGCACTCCTCTTTTCAGATCAATTCAGCTCATTAATGTATAGCAATTAATCGATAATCCACCTCCTACTTTGTTCAAGGTGGAATCTGACTTGAAAAGGGAGGGATATCGAACCACCTGCCTTGACGTTATCACCTTCAATATCTTTCTCTAATTTGAAGCAAATTAACACAGTTTCAACTCACACTTGAACATGTGTGTGTGGGAAATTTTATAACATTGACATTAAACTATAAAACACTAATAAATGAGTTGGTAATGTTTGTAAATACAACGCAGATGTAGCCATGTGCTTTTGGACATTGGAGTTGAAGTTGCATGTTGAAGGAATGAGCATCCGAGGGGCCAGTCGACTGTTAGGAGCATAAATGTAGGGCCCAGGTGGCGGGGCAGCAGACTGGGTTACAAGGAGAGATCCAGCAGAGGATAGCATTAAGCTGACCCCGAGAGATCAGGGCAGCAAACTCGCTTACTCAACAACACCTGATCAGACAATGCAGTGTTATGTAGCTTCTCATCCGAACTTTCCTGACTGTGACAGGGGTCAGAGAGAGGGAGGAAGATGGGGAGAAAGACACAAAAGCAGCTATCTGGTTGGATAAACACGAGTCAAGAAATTACTGATTTATAAGAAAACAATATGTGGGTGGATTTGTGTAAACCAAATAAACAGAAGATAAAAAATGCCAGAAGAGAAGCTTTTAGTCATTAAAAGAGGCTTTGGTGTTGTTGGTGGTATTTAAATAGAAGTCCTTATTTTTTGTGAAACAAACACAAAAAGTCAAATGATTACAAGTTACATTTATTGAGCTGCATAACAGTCAGTTTGAAACTTCATGGAGGATTTATAAAAAAAAAACACGCAAAGCTAAAAGCTAATAAGGAGCACCAAAGTTTCTGGTTAAATCACAATTCATAGTTGCAGAATATGTTTGTATAAAATGTTTATGCGGATCATTTGTAAATCTTAAGACAACATATTTCATATTTTTACATAAAAAGATAAATATTATTTATAGCTATAGCGTTAACCTTTTAGCCTTTAGCCTAATATGAACATGATATGGTTCTAAAAGCTCATAAAACAATGGTCATATGGATTACTATGAGATTTTAAAGACTGGATCATAAAAAAAACTCTAATTTTAAATTATATAAATTTTGTTGTGGTATTATCTAAACAATATAAGAAAACGTTGAGACTAAGATGCCTACATAGCATCTGTGGTCAGATACTTAATGTTATTTAAAGTAAAAAAGGGAGAGTGTTTCGTTAAATTTAATCAAATCGATTGCACAACTACTACTAATCAGATTTTTACGAAATTTTAATTCCACAGGATCTAGATAAAGTAAAGATTAGAGGTTGATTGCTGTTGAACTCATGCCACTGAGGTCACTTTTTAGCTTTAAACAACCCTTATTTCACCAGAGGGATCTAAAACATCATCAACCAGATGTTGGTGATGAGGACGTTAATACAGCTGTTTGTATAGCTGATGGCCCAGTTTATCTCCTAAATTTAGCCAAGGATGTTCTTATCAGATTAAAACCCAAATAAAACCCCAAATTATCCCACCCATCAGAGGATTTTACTTCACACACAGACAAATTATGTTTCAGAGGGTGTTTACAAAGAATTTCCTTCTGTTTTCTGTCATCCCGAAGGTCCCTCCTCAACCCCCTACACAAACCTGCCAAATTAAATTAGTGGGTGCTTTGATTAAAGCTGACAATAGTAGATTGAATTTACCTCTAACGCAGGGAAGACTGTGAGGGTGGAGGACGTTTGTAGAGGCAATAAAGAGAGGACAAAGAAGGGGAAGTGTAAAGTGTGAGAAGCAAATGCTCATAAATGAAAGACACTGCAAGCTGAGGAAGGAGTGTTAAAATGAAAGGTCAGAAAGATGTTTCTCCATTAAAAAGTTTCAAAGAAAATGTAATTTATAATATCAAAATAAAAGCTTTTGTGACTTTGTTCCTAAAGCATTCGAAGCTTTCAAAACATACATTTAAACAACCTGCAAAGTTGCATATATATATTTATATACAATGGATAAGTAGCACAATTAAAGATTTTATTTTAGATTTCTATAGAGGTTAACTTAAAGAAAACTAACCCGTAATAAAGGTTGTCTACATCGATCAGCAATGTTCTCAGAATGATTAATTGTAGCTTTTCATTTGCTTATAATGTCACAACAATAAGATTACCCAACATGCAGTACAACTTATAATTTTCCAAAAGTCCTAAAATTAGGCTTTGAAATTTCCATACAACTTGTATAAAATACAGTGAAGTCTCTACAGGTCTCAACATGTTAAAGGTTAAAGTTAATCTAAGAACAGTTAGAAAATATTTCTACTTTTTTTAGTAAAGGTTGCAAGAGAATAAACCTCTTTGTACAAAAAACGTTGCTGTCAGTACAGCTTAGCTGTTGCATCTAAACTAGCCACAAGACTTATATAACAGCTCCCTTTGGTCAGAAAACTGTCCAGGAAGTTAGCAGAGGGTTGATGATGTGGTTACCTTGCAGTCATCGACTGAACCTGAACTTCTCTGTTTGTCAAAGAATTCTAGAGTCAAATGTGTCTGACAGCTTAAGGTTGACTAAAATCATTTCACGCAAACATATAATGATTCCAAACACATTGGAAAATGTCCAACAGAACCTGGACAGCAGATACATTTTCTCTATGATTTAATATCTAAACCTGATTTAAAAACACCATCGTGAAAAAGAAAATTCACTTTCATGACATTGATGTAGCTGCGTCTGTGTGGCTCTTTGCCAGTGGAACCATACACGTGTTAAAACTGTGTTATTTTTTATCATGTTTGGGTATCTTTAATGGATTTTCCCGTCCAGAAAAAAGTTGCCCTTAAGCATATGCACTCTACCTCGGAGCGAAACACTGTATTTAAACTAGATCAGAGTGTTTCACAGAGTAAATCTAAACCAGAATCCTTTGTTGTTGGTCAGTGCTTAGAGTTCACTGCTCTGATCATCATACTTTCTGACAGAGGTCTGAACCCTGTGGAAGCACAGAGGATGCTTCTGTTTGTTTGTGCTGCATATATTAAAGGGCCTATTTGTGTCCGTGCTGCAGGGCCCATGGAGGAAGAAGAGGGAAGGTACGGCGAGAGGTTTAGCAGTCTCTTTTATTTCTGTAGTTTAAATGAAAGTGAGACATTTCACAGTGATGACAAAAAAATTGTCGCTGCTGTGAACCCTATAAAACTTATGTGATTATTGAATGTGTGAGGAATTCTGTGTCAGTCCTATATCCTCCTATTAATGTTTGACGTCCTTCTGTCAGCGCCATCAATAAGCTGCAATAACTCCACCCCACTTTTTTTATAATTGCTGCCATCGTCACATTAAATGATTAAAGAAGCCTTGAAATCATATTAAGAGGTTATTTCCAAAGCAGTGAGTGATGCATCCCACCTCATTCAATCCTGTCCTTTCTTTTACTTTGCTCCATCATGCCATTCTTCCTCCTGCATGTAATTTAAAACCTTGTTGCACTCTGATGTTTTTGTATCACCTCATCATTGATATTTCTGTTCTTTCCACTTTAACTTCTGGACAAACATAGATCATTCTTTGGCGATGGTGATTTTCCATTTCAAACTTTCCAGAAGGTTCCTGATAGCAGCACAGTAGGACGTCATGGGTCATTTTTTTAGCAGATTGCAAAAGCAAAATAAAACTGAAGTATAATTTCATTATAATTGTATAAGACACTGAATCAAATGCTATGTAATATGCAGTATAAAT
The DNA here is from genome assembly GCA_006937955.1 of Pachypanchax playfairii. NCBI lineage: Eukaryota > Metazoa > Chordata > Actinopteri > Cyprinodontiformes > Aplocheilidae > Pachypanchax > Pachypanchax playfairii. The sequence continues at coordinate 5,614,642 of SSNP01000015.1, read as the reverse complement.
AAGTATATATTCAAGCATGGAGGAGATTAGCTAAAAGGAAGGATGGACCAATGGATGGAAGGGAGGAAAGTCCCTGTTGTTTGGTTTGGTTAAAGAAGATGAAGAGATGTCCTTGGCTGTCCAGCCACGCAGTCCTACAATAATTACTTTTATCAAGTGGAGCTCAGTTACAAGAAACTCACCCTGCAAAAACAACAAGCTCGAATCAAGCCAATGTTACAACATGGAGCCATCCACTTAATGACAAAACCCAACCGCAGCCTTATTTTTCAGAACAATTACATTGCAGTGAGAGCCTTAAGTGTCCTTGATGGCGGCCGCGAGGCACAAAGTGATTAGATTGGCCTCTTATGTGCACTGACCTCATTTACACAGAGACACACATAATTGCTGTATGAACGATTGTACTGTAGAACCAGCCGCCGCGCTCCTCCAGGTAATTTTCAAAAAGATCATCAACACCAAATGTGATTTTGATGAGGGGCATCCCAATGTAAACCCCTGCATCAGCCTATGCTGGGGTTAGAGGCAAGTTCAATTTAATAAACAAAACACTTAGTAAATCATAAAAACATGCAACTATGTTTATCTCTTCAGCTAATAAATCTTGTGTGGTGAATGCACCTTTTAAACAGTAAGATAAAACCTTAAGTGTTAATTTAAGGACGTTGCACACACAGTGTTAGTCACTTATGGAAGCTTTTCCTATTGCTTTACTGCTTGTCAGCTGAAAATCACATGTTCCCTCATGTGTGAAGAGATCAGTTGGATGAAGGCCTGCTGATGAGTCAACATGTTGTCAGGTGTGACCACAACACCTGTGTGTGAATGTGCATAAACACACAGAGAGCACTCGTTGACCAGCACTCCGATGGCCTGAATCAGCAAGTGTTTTCTATCACTCAATCCCACACATGTCCCTGGAGGGATGAATGTAGTCGCCCACACAAATCCTGCAGGGTAAATCGCTGCTCATTGTGCTACTAGCAAAGCTGTCCTCCTTTCTAGAACGTTTCTATGGGTTATTTGTTCAAAGGAATACTTCAGATCTTTCTAAGAAGTTCAAAGAATCTTCTCTGGACACCAGAAATGAAGAGTTCCTATTGTTGTTTTTATCTTCACTCTATGGTAATCATGTATCTCACATGGGTTGAACGACCTACACGAAACAAGATAAGGGAGAGACAGGTCAACTCTGTCCCTGGTCACTGTTTTTATATCACTTTATAAAACATTAGAATCTATGTCATTTGAACATGTAGGGACCTACATGTAAGACATTTTGTCCGGAATTGTTGTTTTGCTGTGAATTACAGTTTATCAATATTTGTTTTGTTTTTAAGTGAACACAATAAAAAATAATAAAAACAATAAAAGTCATATATCATGAACTTACAGTATAAATATAATAATATAATAATAATAATAATAATAATAAAGTGGCTGGGGAGAGGGAAGACTGGGCTTAGGATGCTGCCCCCGGAACCCGGCTCAGATAATAGGGATGGATGGATGGATGGTAATAATAATAAGCACACTTCAAATGCTACTATGGAATATTTTATTTGTATGGAATTGATATTATGTCCATATTTGATAAAACCCAGACCTGCTGTGAGTGGACATTAGCTCACCAATCTGACAAGGAAATTAACTTTATTTCTCTATCAAACAAGTAGTTTTACTCCATAAAGCTGATCAGAAAGTGACGATATTGTTGTAATATTAACACCAGTTAGAAGGTGTTCTACATAGATTATGATAATTATAAAATAATCTACTACTTGTATTACTACTTGAATGTAACCATAAAGTAACAGCATTATTTTTGTAATTTTGAAGCTTTTATATAATAGAAACCTAACTCAAAATGAAAAACAAAAAAATGTTCAGTCGTCTTCTTTTAAACTTTCATCGCACAGTTGAGACAATGTGTATATCAGTGCCATTTGCATCATTTCTTACGTCCTAATTAAAACTGTGTAGCGTGTTAAAAAAAAAAAAAAATATATATATATATATATATATATATATATATATATATATATACGTATATATATATATAAACAACTCCAATGTGGAAGAACTCAAATCAGTTCTTTGTGATAGAGCGTATACAGTTTGTTCTGAGATGTAAAAAAATAACTGTATTACCAAACAGCCGACAGTGATACATAAGGGTTAGGGTTAGTAAAGTAGTTAGTAAAGTATTAAAAGTATATATAGTGTATATTATAAGTATATAAAGTATAAAATAAAGTATTGATTTAAACTGAAGGACTTTTTGTTTTGTATATTTAGTTAAATTCCTTTGAAACATAGATAGGATTCATGAAATGGTGTAGATTACAGCATGACCTCTACTGCTCTGGTGGTGATTTTATGATGAATAACATCCATCCTGATGGGAAGATATTCTTTTATTCCTGGCACCTGTGCATTACATCAGATGAAGAATTTATTGGAAAATATGATGTTTTTTATGTTCTAGGAAACCAGAAAGGTGTTAATGTTCAGTGTTTGTTAGCCGTCTATCTGCCTGAAACCGTTTTATTAAAGTTAAAGCAGGAAGAGAAAAATGTTTACTGTCTATCACTTAAAAATACATGAGTTAGCTTTTTCTTCTTTCTTATGCAACTTGTTGTGGATTTAAAGTGTTGCTGTTCATGTGTAACGCCTTAATTGTTCATGGATGTTTCACAATAAAAAAAAACAGTCACAGAAGCATATAGGACATAAAAAATTTGGAAGTTTTTGATAATGTTGACAATCATGTATGACGCATCATAAAAGAAATAACCTGATGAATTATTATTTGTTAGGGCTTAATAATAAGATCCAGATCAGCTTTATTTCTATGGTGCTTATAAGAAAATAAGAAAGTTTGTTTTAGATCGTGTACACTCTAAACCCAGACCCTTTAGACAAGAATAAGAACAACAATAATATTCAGATGAAAAATGGAAATCTACTTAACAATACTAGTTGAAAACAGACAGCTATATGGTATGGAATATGGTTTACATTAGAAGAATATTAACTTTAATTATCCCTGAAGGTAAATGAGATGTGTTGATAAATCTGTGTTTCTTCAGAGATAAATTGTAGAGGGTTTTATTATGAAGAGGATGATGAGGGTTTTCCATCATGTTCTTCATCCTCATTTGGACAATCAACTCAAGAGGATCCAGATCAGTTCTCAGAACAGAACCCCCCTTTTTATTAGTTCATTCAGCATCATTACATCACCTGCACTGATGCTCCTCCCCCAACAGGAGACTGCAGGTGTGATCACACTTTTCACAACAGACTTATAAAAGATTGTCAACATATAATAAACATAAAAGGCTGATATAAACTCTTAAAGAGAATAATTCAGATATTATAAGAAAATTATTAAAAATTAATGCATTCAAACTAATTGTGTTAAACTATGTATAAGGTAAAAGTACTGGGGAAAAGTCTTCTGTGACTGCACAAACTTTAAGATGTGACTAATGCTGATGTAATAATGTGCAAGTAGTTTCCTAAAATCTTAATGGGCCAAAAGATTGTCTTCAAAAAGTTTAGTAAGTTAGACAGCTAAAACTACTTTTAATTAAATTACATATAAACTTTATTAGCAGCAGAGGAAACATTGAAACATGTATGTAACTAACACTTTGTCTCATGCTATGTAACATTCTGTTAGATATATGAATTCAAACACATGACCTTTTTAGTTATCATCTTCGTCATCCTCTGCCTCTGTTGAGATGGTGTGCACATCCTCATGTAGACAAATCTGTGCGCTTTGCTAGTCCAACCAGAGGAAGAGTGCTTCCAGAGTGCATCACTATGTGTCAGCGTGCTTCTCCCGAGCTGACAAGGCAGAAATAAGTCAACTTGTTTAAAATTGTGTGGTGCATCCGCTGAGGTTTGGACACAAATCATCACCATGATTAACTCAGGAAATGAAGTTTACGCGTCACGGAGCTGTGACTCAGCAAGAGAAAGAGAGTTACTCCCAAAGGTGTTGGATGAAGAGAGAGACTGGACACGGAACGTCCCATGAAAGAATTGGGTGTTTGCATTTTGGAGATTATTTGTTTGTAGGAACCGAGCCTTGTCATAGGTTTTAGGGTTTGTTCTTGATTTTTGGTCTGATTTTAGAATTCTGTTTGCTGTCCCTTCTTGTGTCTTTTACCATTCCTCACACCTGTCCTGCATCTGTCAGTCAGCACAGCTGTTCTCACACTTTCGGTTCCCTCCCCGCTTATTGTCAGACTTGTTCTCTGTCTCTATCCGACTACTGTCTTTACCTGGTTTTATTAATGAACTATTTTTCATTTTGCTCCTCACCTCTGACTCAACACTTCTGTTCCTCAGCTTCAATCACTTCTTCAGTCTGTCACTGGTAGGACGTTCTCCGTAAATCTTAATGTCGGACACTTTTAGAAATTAGACTTTTTTGCTTCATCATGTTTTTATTGTGCTGAATCAGAACAAACTGTATGTTGAGATAAACATTTTCAAATAAGATCAGTCCTATTCACTTGTTTTATTACTCCTGACATGAGATCCTGGAGTTTTAATTGTGGCCATATTGCACAAACTGTTTATTACATTTCTAACACAAAAAGCACATTTTACTATTATTCTTAGGAATTACATTGTAGTCTTATTCATTATGTCCTCCTGATGGCCATTCATTTCTCACCACTCTCATCTTCCCATTTCTCTTTCTGTCTCACTCTTTTATCTCACCTCTTTTCCTCTGTGGGAACAAGTAATGAGAGGTTTCTGCTCTTTAATGGGATGATGTATTGTATCATTAGGTGAGATGAAAAAGAACATAACTCAAACGGTATGAATTTAAAAGGTACAGAAAAAAAAACAAGCGAGCAGCGGAATAGTGACATGATGAAATGTTTTGACAAGAACCCTTAAAGAAGCGAGAATGAGGAGTGCTGCAGTTGCACTCGTGTAACAATGGGAGTAGGTCACAGTTTAACTGATGTTTCAACCCTGGCACAGTTCCTCTGAGAAATAGTGCTACAGATCTCATCATATTCTCCCCTGCCACTCTCTCACTTCATGTGCTAGTCAAAGAAAGACAGGCAGATTGTGCAGAACTCTGGGTTGTTCTCCTGAGAGAGTGTGTGAGGCTATGAGAGGAGTTTAATTGAAGGGGGAACTCCTCTTCCAGAGGCTCCATCTAAAACGTATTTATCCATGCTGCTTCTTCCTGTCATAATGTTGACTGGTTGGTTTATTTATCAGTACAATGAATATGCTGTAAGACATGTCAGGGGTCCTGCAGACTCCTTCTTGCCAAGCAGATTGCATCTCTGTTCTCCCAAATAACTGCAGAGACCTCCATTCTGTCCTCCAGCTGCTGCATGGTTTTTTTTTTATTTCACCTGATGTCAGCATTTAATGCTATAATAACAAAATAAGCAACACATACAACTAAACATCCACCCTAAAGGTTTGTAAAAAGTAGATGTAGCAACATTGAATAATAATATGTTATATTTGAGTATTTAACTCAGATGCCAAATTCTGAAATATTCTTTTGGTCTTAAATTTCTTTTGCCTCTTCAGTTTTTTTTTGTTGAGATTTATACAATATTTAATAAAGAGATAGAAATGTATTTAACCTTGCATGTTCTTCCTTTAAGAGAGTTGTTTAGCTGTACACCTGCAATTTTTGTGTGAATTTACAGTGAAAAAGGTTAGTCCACCCTCATTTAGTTATTTCCAATATAATTTGGGGTTCAGCAGATTCTAAAATGTTTCAAATCTAACCTCAAGTGAACTAAAACACAGAACAGAGTCCACCATGTCATTATCTATTAAACAAAACCAAACTAACCCAAACTCTGCTTCATTGGGATTTATAAAGGATAATAGCAGCCAGGTGTTACTAATCAAATGTATTGATCATCATCATCACACCATATTTTAGATGCTTTACTGCTCTTTGATTATCTGAGGTAGTTTACCTTTTTTCTCTTTTTGGACTAGCTGTTGATGGTCCTTTATCACTATTGTTATTCTTTTTTTAGCTCCTGCTTTAGAGTAAGTGCTTTGCTAAAATGGGACTCTCAAATAATATAAGGGGTTTGTGATTGGTTCATACGGCAGCTCACATTGACTGGGAGAGCAAGCTGAATGGTCTACCAGGAATAATAAAACTACATTGCAAAAATAGAAGCTACTGCTGTGGCATGTTCATGTTTGAACACATTCAGCACAAAGTAAACTGGCCTGTTGAACGAGTTTTGATTCCTGGAGCTCCTTTTCCTGAATGTTTGAACCATTCTTTCAAACTCTGTTTTAAAACTTTAACCAAAGACCCAAAACACAGCATCCCCCCCTCCACCGAAGACTTTCTGAATTGCAAGAAAATCCTTGGTTCAAAACTTGGCAGGGACTTTTCTGCATGAAGTTTGTTTGTTCTCCCTGTGCATGAGTGGATTTTCTCTGGGAATTCCAGTTTCCTCCCACATGCATGATGAGTCTGAGTTGGCCTAAGGTGTGTGTGTGAGAGAGGTGGTTTCACAACTGAGTCTACAAAATGACTGGATGGGAGATATAGTATCCAGTAAAATGTCCAAGTCTTCTCTGATGTTATTAGAAATTGAACAAAATGAACTCACACATTCCTCTTTTGGGCTTTTTAAATATGTGAGTCATTTTTTTCTGCTAACATCTGGTTGCAGCATCTGTTTATTAATTTTCATTTTCTGTGTCTTTCCACAGAACCACAGCTGAAAGGCATCGTTACCCGCCTGTACAGCCAACATGGATACTACCTGCAGATGCAGCCCGACGGCACTTTGGGCAGCACAAAAGACGAAAGCAGCTCGTTTTGTGAGTGTGCTAGAGGCTTTATGTTTGCAATATGTAAAGCTTACCATACTTATGTGATTTAGTCTTTTACTTCAATTACAACAACCAAATATATTCAAGTTCAGCTAACTGTAATTTTTACAATTATTCAAGCCAAAAACTGCACAGCTGAGTGAAATCCAAATCTATATCTTTGGCAAAGTTAATTCTGCACTGTGCAAACTGAACCAAACATCAGGTGCCACACTCTGGGGGCCCGACTGAGAAGCTAAGAAAATAGTTTGAATTTCATCAGCAAACCTGTCAAATTTGTTTAAATTAGTGTGGTTATTTTTGTAGGTAAGGAACATCGTGTCAAACTGACTGTCAAACTTTGGCAATTTAGTGTTTTCTTACTCTGAAATAAACAGATCACGAAGAGTCATTGTCATTAGCTCTGCATTTACAAAAAAGGAAAGTTATTAAAAACAAATAACTGTAACAGTATCACTTCTATAAGGTGATGTCACTGTTCGCTGTGATCTTTGAAAAGGATTATGCTGTTTTTAAACTGAAAAACATGTGGTTCTTTTTGTCACATCTGTAATCTTTCTGTATTTGCATATTTGACCTTCAAGGCTGAAGCCTGAGAGAATTTTTTAATTTTTTAGAACTAGTGTAACCACAGTTTAATCACTCCATATGTTGCACATGTCCACTTTTACTGTCCTTGCTCTTAGGTGTAAAAAAGTAGAACATTTTAGTTATTGTCCATGTTTACAGGCTGTGAAAAACACAGTGAAGGTGACTCGTTGTTGTGTTTCCAAAAACATGAACTTTAGTAGCTTGTGGGTTTATGAAAGTCACAGCATGCAGCAGTGACACTGGAGCCATTCAGTCTGTAAAACAGTGAAGACAAAATGTGTTCAGTTTGATTTCCCAATCACCCGACTTTCTTTTGTTCCCCCTCTTTCTGTCATCCTCTCTTCTCATACTTTATTTCTGGATTTAGCACAGTTCAACTTAATTCCAGTGGGGCTGCGGATTGTGGCAATTCAAGGGACAAAAACAGGGCTGTACCTCGCCATGAACAGCGAAGGATACCTCTATACCTCGGTAAGCAAAATCTGCAGATCAGTCTAATTTAAGCCAATTAAAGCTCCCAGCAGATCAGAGTTCTATCACAAAAAACGACAATGTTGTCGAGAAAAATTGGTAAAAGCAAAATGTTTGACTTGCAACAATAAAACCAGATTAAAGTGGCATGTTTCATGTTATCACATGTAAAATGTACAGATGGATGGATGGATGGATGGATGGATGGATGGATGGATGGATGGATGGATGGATGGATGGATGGATGGATGGATGGATGGATGGATGGATGGATGGATGGATGGATGGATGGATGAAAAAAATGAAAAATACTTTATTTATCCCAGAAGAGAAATTCAACGTTGTAGTAGTTTTTTTTTGTTTTTTTTGTCCAACAATAAAAACAATAATAAGACAATAATATAATAATAACGATCAAGGTCTGTTCTTGTTGTGGAGGCTAATGGCTGCAGGCAGGAATGATCTTTTGTATCTTTCGGTCTTGCATCGGACCTGAAGAAGCCTCTCACTGAACACACTCTGTTGTTTGATCACTGTGTCGTGCAGAGGGTGAGAAGAGTCCTCCATCATCTTCATCAGCTTGTCCAGCATTCTTTTTTGTACAATCAGCTCCAGCGGCTCCAGAGATACTCCCAGCACAGATCCAGCTTTCCTGATCAGTTTGTTGATTCTCTTCAACTCTCTGGTTCTGATGCTGCTGCCCCAGCAGATGGCTGCAAAGCTGATTGCATGGATGGATGGATGGATGGATGGATGGATGGATGGATGGATGGATGGATGGATGGATGGATGGATGGATGGATGGATGGATGGATGGATGGATGGATGGATGGATGGATGGATGGATGGATGGATGGATGGACTTCCTGCTGGTCATAGCTAATACAGTATGCCCCATCAAAATCCCCCAATGTCATTGTCAAATCTCTCTCTATGAGGTGACACTGAACTGTGGGTGAAGTCTGCGGTAGGTAGGTTTGGTGTCACAACAGAAATAACTGTTAAGAATAAAATTATGTTCTCAATGTTAGATGTAAGCCTGTTTGGTTGGTGTCATCAAATTTAAAGTGAGCTAATCTTTTTCCCCAACTGGTCAAATATCTCAGTTTCAACATCTGATATCTCGATTATGTTCTAACGGGAAAAAAAATATGGGTTTATGATTTGCAGATCATACCATTTTGTTTTAAGAACACTTTTTTTTAAAGACATTGTTGAATTGAACTCAGTTCAGTTGAATTATACTTTGTGCCACGTTTAAACAGACAAATAAAACAACAGAGCATATGCTACAACATATGCCACAATACAGTCTTAGCGCAGAGTGTTTGCCTATAGCATAGCATAAGATTATGGAATTTTATTGTTGAGTGCTGCATAACTTTTATTATGATATACAGAACAGACCAAAAGTTTGGACACACCTTCTCATTCAAAGAGAATGAGAATGAGTTTGTGACACAAAGTTGGGCAATATGAGAGGAATAACAAAAGTCAAATGACATTAGAGGTATTGATGACACATGTCCTTTCCTTTCAGTGATTACAGCGATGCATGACATCATCAGCTGCTATAGCATTACTGTTGTCATAGGACATGGAGACAATGTAGACAGATAAGTGTAGATCTGTTAGGATAAAGAAATACAAAATAAAGGTCAGCCAATTAGGAGAAACCAGGAAGGATAGAGACTATTCTCTCTGATAGATTTAGGATCTATCTTGTGTCAGAGCTCTCTTTCCAAATTGCTCAGGGATGTCCTGGAATTGCAATTTGCAGAGACGTAAAATAGAACAAAAAGAACCCCCATTATCTTTGTCCTAGAAAATTTAAAGTGGAGGAATGTTTGGTAGGCAGCAGGAACATCAGCTACAGTCAGCTCTTATCAGCAGTGTATTGATAGGAACATTTCAGATATCACTCAACGTTCCAGAGTAACAAATCCCTGCATATCATCATCCACTCTGCTCTTGTCATAATTCATTTTATTAGAGCACTGGAGACAGACCATGCGTTCTGCTATACGGTATTAACTCCCTGTCACATAGTCTGTAAACTACTCTTAATAAGCACATCTCTGCCCCAATGATTTATGTAATGTGGCGTGTCATTGTGCATCTACATCTCACTCAACGACAACATCAGCAACATGCCCTTCTGGTATCTCCCCTCCCTGCGAGCACCCACACAACAAAGATTGTGTCCACGTGTCTGCATTACAGAGATGTGGTGGGAATGAGCGTTACGTGCAAGGACGTCGCCGCAGTGGTAATGCAATAGGATTGTGGCGGTATTACTGCAGCAGAGCAGATTTCACAGCAACTCGCAGATCAGTCAAGAAGCCGGTGGGACGGTCAATAGATGCAGAAATCCTGTGACCCCTGCTGTCTACATAGGGGGACTGCAAATACTTGCACGTCACGATCCTGAAACATGGTTTGAATTCCAGAAGCAGAGCTGCATTTTCAGGGGCATTAGCTCTGATTTCATGCTGGTTCGTGTAAGATGAAATGGAAGTAAACAAGATATAGAACATTACTCATGATCCCAACCTACATTCCTGCTCATTAAGCTCTAATTAGAGAAAGATGGGAAGATGTTAGTTAGATTAGGGGACCTCTGCCCTGACAAAACTTATTATTAGCCCTTTCCTGTCTTTGTTTGGTGGTATGTGTACTGTTGGTGTATGGTGGCTCTGAGAGTAAAGCTCCCCAAAGCAGAATAGATGTAATCAGACACAAGGGATGAAAAAGGAGGTGGTGTGTGTGTGTGTGTGTGTACGGTAGGTCGGGATGATACTCCGCATGATAAAAAGGTTCTCCACATCTTAGGGATTCTCAGCACAGACGCTACATTTTCCCTTTATCATCTGCTGTCGTTCAAGCTCATTTTGGGTCCAAGAAACGCAGAAAGGAATTTCATTTTTTACCCAAATCTCTTCATAAGATTAGACTGAAGAAGGAAGTTCGTAATAATTGCTGGCTCAAGCCCCAAGTCTTTTCATAAAAATATTCTGCCTCTTTTAAAATGTGCAACACTCAACTCAGTGTCAGCAATTATTTATCTGTGCAGGTGAATGTAGTGCGTTGAGTGTTACTGTCTGGATGTGTGCTCTGAATTATAAAGAACATTATTTTACAGTTTTGTCTAAGTTCTGAGAACAATAAAGGAAGACCACCTAAATGAAATTCTAATGATCCAGGTAGTATAATTTGACTAATTTCAGGACAGAGAATATGAAGGGGAGTGGAGAGGGGTTATCACTGGTGGCATCTAAGAGGTTGAGTAGAAAGTTGTTTCTCTGGAGTAATGACTTCTTCAGATTGTAAAGTTCTGATGACTTAACCCTTTACTACATCTGTATTCATGCTTTTAGTTTTGGTAGAATACTCTTTTATTTTACCCAGCAAACCTTTGTCCCCTCTGATTGATCTTCTGCTTCCCTTCCTGTTTCTCTTACCGTTCTCCCTCTGGCTCCCTCACTTCCCAACGCTCATTCTTTCTGGCTTGATTAATAATGAATGAAGAGGATCATCTATCGATCCCATCCTCTGTGTTAGCACAGCAGAAGATATCAAACCTGTCAGAGGATCTTAAAATAGGTCTGCGATGTAAAGGATGATGGAGTTTTGTAGTTAAGGGTGGAAGCTTTTTACCTATATTTTCACCAGCGTTTGTTAGTTTGTGTGTTAACAAGATAACTCAAAGAGTTATGATGGATGAAATTTTCAGGAAAGGTCAGGGAAGAAGTAAGACTGTTATTTTTGGTGTAAATCACAATATGAGGAAACGGAGGTGCATGGCAGGGGTCTGTGGTCTACAAGGGCTTTTCTAGTTGTTGTTACAATGAGAAGGGACATGAAATGAGCATTGACTGAAAAGTGAGGGAGATTCAAAAGTCCTGTAATGCCTCCCTTTGAAGAAGAAAGGTGATGATTAGTGATTATTGTGAAACTGGATTTTCCTATAGCTTCTAAATCTCTTTTGGCCCCTTTTTAAAGCTTGTCTATACCAAGCTGTGATCCTTTGGCCTTCCGGTTGCAAAAAGTCTTACAAAAATTCTGCACTCAGCCATTTCTGCCCTGCTGCTCTCACTTAATCAGTCCAGCAGATTGCTTCTGCTCCATGACGGGGGAAGGACCCTGTTGAGACGCTGATGGAGGCTAAGAGAGATGTATGTCTGTCTCTGTTGGTTAATGTCACCAGTCAACATTATGCAGGGTTCAGTAATCTTTATGTTGAGTACAGGGAGGGATGGGAAGTGCATGATCTGTTACAATGACTGGCTTAACTGCTGGATTAGATCCAAGTTCAGCTAATTTGATTTTATTCTGCCGCTTCAGATTTAGCCAATAGAACTCAAAAATGGTCCATATCAGCTGCTATTTGAGTGAATACAAGATGATGGATTTGGGAACTTTGAATGTGTTTAGCAGGATGGTGTAGTCTCTTACTTTGCAAAAAGAAGATAATTCAGGCTCTGATTGATTATTGATGTTATGCAGGATCATCATTCAGGAGGAAGGAGGTCTTAACCTTGAGATTCACTGGTGACTTGTCCAACATGTTTTACCAACTGTCCAAAACAGTAAACTTCTCCACAAATTTGATAAAATGCATATGAAGTTGAGCTTTTTATTTTCTAGCATATCCCTACTATCAAATATGTAGAGCTTCCCAATCCAAAGCTCCCAAAAATATTGTTTAATCCACAAATCTACTTGCAAAGATTTATTTTCCCTCAGGAAGAGTAATGCATTATAATTATATACCAATATTGTAATTAATTTATTACACATTATTGGTAGATACTGTGTGTCGATACATTTTGTTTACATACACTATTTTGTAAAGTTTGTTCTCACAGTTTTCTCAGATAAACATTGTTAACTAATAGGAATATTCCTCTTGTTTTCTTTCAGGAGCACTTCACTCCTGAGTGCAAGTTCAAAGAGAGCGTGTTTGAGAACTACTATGTTACGTACTCATCCATGCTGTATCGTCAGACCCAGTCGGGCCGCTCCTGGTACATTGGTATCAATCGTGATGGTCAGATCATGAAGGGCAACCGGGTAAAGAAGACCAAGGGAACCGCTCATTTCCTGCCTAAAGTCATAGAGGGTTTGTGTCCTATTGGTTACATGTCCACAGTTTAATGTTAATAATATGTTGTTATTAAGTTGTTCTATCTTTGTTATGCAGTTGCGATGTATAAGGAACCTTCACTCCATGAACTGGCCAGTGAGCCGGTGAGTCCTCCTCGGAAGACAGTGAAGACGTCGGACTCTCCAACCCTAAAGAATGGACGGAGAGAATCTCCCAGGGCTGACAACTCCTAGCACAGGAGACTGAGGGTGGGACAGAGGGCACAAGTGACACTGGGAACTCAGTTACCAATAATGCACTGAGGGTGGCTGAAGGAACAGCACTCATTGGCCACCACATTCCAGAAGTGCACTATGAGATGTTGAGGGTTAAAGAGCCAGCAGACCATCAGCAGCCATGAAGGTCGAGAGTGGAGTCCCCACCCCAGTTCACTCACTGTGACTCATAATTCACAGGTTTCTTTACTTTACTGTCAAGCGCAAGCTTCTTGTTCTCTTCTTACATTCATAACCCGTCTCTGCTCCGTTTAACTCATTATGTATTCACCACTCATGCATTCCCCTTCCTGACGCAGCATCATCACCCTCAACCACAGGTTCCCCCTGAGCTTTAAGTTGGTTACAGTGTGGCTCCGCCAGCACTTCACCCACCTGCTGCCTAACAGCTAAACTACTCATCAGAATTAATTAAACAGAAAAAAAAACACATGTAGCGGCTGAGTCAGGCCAAACCAGGATGAAACGGAAATTAAAAAAAAAAATGCAAGAAGACAAAAAAACATTGATTCAGCTAAATCCAGGTACCTCTGTTCTTTATTTGGGTTCTTCATTAGCTCAGACAAATTGGAAATTCATCCCAGAGAGAAATTCTGCCCGTAAAATATCATTTAGGTTATTAAAACACTGAATTCACACGATCTTCATCAAGATGATATTTAGGACAAAATCTGGGTGTCTAATCTAAAAGATGGCTAAGTTTTATAATTACAAGAAAGGCTTGAAGCTCAATAAAATAAAATAAAAATTAAATTATACTAAAATAAGTTTTGTTTTGCAAAGATCATCCAAAAAAATTGACCAAAGAGAAAATCTGATACCAGCTGTTATAAAAATGTGCATTTATTTTCAATTCATACATCTTCTACTCACCGTTTGATCCCTAAAACATGATTATCTGTTGTTGCACACAGTCATTAAAAGCTACAGTTTATAATAACTGAAAAAAAAAGTTAAACCCTGGGTGGATTTGGGTTTGGAAACATGAAAAGATAAAGTAACAGTAGCTTCAATCAGCATCTGCTGTCAGTATAAAACCAGGTTTAAAGCCCAGCATTAAAACCAGAGAGTCTATGGGCTGCAGCACTTGTTATTCTGATGATGTCTGGCAGCTTATCCACTCACATGCTATATCAAATCACCTTGGAAGAATTGCCCTAAAAAATGGACTTGTCTGAGTGAATGTCTTGGTGTGTTTGTGCTTTAACCCCTGTGAGTGGATGTCTGAGTGTGGATGGACTGTGTGTGAATGAGTGCCTGCACAGGGGGATAGGCAGAGGAACTGTGGGTAATCTCTTCTGTGTCCTTCACACCTAGCGCGGTGTTGTGTCTTTGATATGTCTGTTTCTGAGAGTAAGTGATACTTCATCCATCTTGTGAACCATTTTCACTGACTTTTAGCCCCATGTACTGTTTAAAATAGCATGAGGAAGGATTCCTGGGCCACTTTGAGCCCAAATACTTCGTTAAATCGATGGTTTCCTTGTGCAGTCAATCAAGATTTTGATTGTTTTCTCTATAAATAAATAAAATATGCAGTGACCTGAAAGAAGCTGAGGCTTTTAAACAGAAGTTGTCAGCTTATGTCAGCGTAACTGACCAAACAGATGTGTCACTACAATGTTTTGTCAAAGTAAATGAATACCACCGTGCTTTGTCAAAAGAAGAAATACTGTAGAGACGTGGAGGAAAAACCAGAAAGATGTTCAACGTGTGGTCGCCAAACGAAACGTGTTGGAGCGTTACAGAAAGTGAAACGGTTGCTCTGTGAATGTGTTGAGGGTGAAAAGACTGACGACGGAACCTGTGAGTTAAACTGCAAAAGAGGTCTTCACGTAGGAGCAGTTCTGTAGGAAGTGAGAGGGATTAGCAGGTGTATTCTTGAGGAATGTTGATAAGGAATTTATGCAGCAGAATGAGCGGAAGAGGCTTGGCAGTGTTGCATGCAGCATGTTGATATGATGATGATTCTGAGACAACAATGAGACACTGCACATTGTGTATGACAGGGAGTATTTGCTGGAACATTTGTTTTTCCATTAAGTTTTTTCATTTTCCAGCTTGTTCTAAAGGGAATATCTTTCTGTTTATATTTTAATATTTTGTCCTGTATGGGAAGAGCTATGAAACCCTATAGCCTTAAGTGATCCATCTACCAAGGGAATTGGATTTAATCAGGTTCAATCTGTGCATTACTAACACCTGCATATTATCTGATGCATGGTGTCAATTATCTTACAGTTAGAAGGTCTTTGTCTTCTAACCATCCCATGACCACGAACAGGGACATGGTATAGATGGATGTTATCAAAGTAGCACACAGGATTGAATGAATACCAGTAATTGTCTCTGATTTGTCTGAAACTTTAAACTTTACTAAAAAAAAGGCAGAAAAATACATTACTTAAGATCACCTCAGACTAAACTAGCAAGAACCTTTTGTTAATTTGATCTAAACCCTCTTTCAGTTTTACTGACACTCATCCAGACAGGAAACTCCTTTTGCTGCTTGATCCAGATCCAGATTCCTGCACTGGTTTTTAGCCCCAATCTTTCCTGACGTCAAGTGAAGAATGCTGCTGCAAGTTGTTCAGTTGGTAATATTACAAGTAGACGAGAATGGAGAACATGATTTAGTATGAAACAAGAAAAACAAAATTAGTGGTCAAAGAATGTAAAAACGGAAGAATGCAATAGAAAAGTCATAAGAAAGTACTAAGTGAGGAGAAACAGCTGAAGTCTAAAGAAGTTGTTATTATAAGTAGAAGAAATCAGAATGGGGTCTCTTTTGCGAGTTCTAGATGACAGGTCTTATAATAAATCTAATCCTGGTAAAACAAAACATGTTAAGAGGTTTAAAGAGACTCCACTGCGCTCCTGAACCACTGAATCCACGGCCCATTAACTTCCTCTTCAGCGTTCTGTTGACTGTGTGGGAGTACATGAGTGTTTTTATAAAGCCTGTGCGTGTTTATGTGCATATTTGTGTGAATGGGAATAACAGAAAGGCAAGGCAAAAAGGCATAAGATTAAAATAAAACACAGCTAACCTGCAAATGGGACAAAATGTTAATAACCAAGGTAAACAAATAAAAGAAAGGAAAGTGGGCGTCATTAGAGGAGGAAATTTGAACTAAAACCACCAACCCTTCATTTTTAAACTTACAATTACAAAGAAACAATTCTAAATCTTGAACAAGGACACCCAGGGAAAACCCCAAAGCAAAGGCAGGTGATTAATTTGGATTCTATCATACAAACATCAATATATGTCAGTCACAAAGAGCACTGTATTATAATAATAACATCATTACTATACATACTTTTGGTGATTGTTTTTCTGAACTATGCATCTATGATTATTTCAATCATTGACATCAATGCAGGAAGGTCAGTTAATAGGCTCAATGACACGTTGAGTCAATTTCCCATTTTAAAAATCATTTTCAATACATTTGCTGTACCAATTTATTCTAAGTCCTTATTCCAACATGCTCAAATGTGATTAAAAGTGCAGTTTCAGATCATGATGTGAAACTGTGTGAAATTAGCGCCCTCTAGAGGGTGGAGCGTGTATGTAAGTACAGGGACACAAAACATGACTTGATTATTTGAGATATTTTTATTAACAGAAATGTTAATTTAAAAAACAATAATTGATGGTGATGTTGTGAGCTGTATTTTCTTAACAAAATAAGCCACCTAAGTGACTCAAATACCATCCAGAACTAAGTCTAAAGAACACTTAAATACCAGCCCCAATGTTCCTGTTGCTCTGTGGTTTGAGTGAGTGGATGTGAAGAATCTCTGTACACAAAACATGTGTCTAAGACAAAATGTTTGTCCGACTGTTGGTTCATATTTATCACAATAACTCTGTATTCAAATATCTAATGTACTGTGTTCTTTTGTCTTTTTTTTCTATCAGGAATGTGCTTATCTGCATAAAACCTTTTCTTTTTGTTTCACAATTCTTAATTATTCTACGGGTCATGCAAGTTCCTCAGAGGAAGCTATCCCTGTGTGGTTTATTTTGATTGTTTTTTTTTTTTTTTTGGCAGCACGTTGTATCCACAATTGTATAAATCCTGAAGGAATTTCAGCTGAACTGAATTCCACTCTGCAAAGATGTGATTAAGTACAGTGAGAAAAATGTAGAGGAACAACATCTCTGTTTTGGTTATGCAAGCTTTCCTGCTCATACTGACTCTTTAAGTCTTTTCTCTCACTCTCAACCCAATACTCTGGTCTTCCAAAAACCCCAATGCTTATTTTTCTAAAGGAGCAACGACAATAAAAGAGACATTTTTAAATAAAAAAAAAGCCATAACTGAACAATGGACCTTGGTAGAAGATAGCCACAGAGAGCAGGTCTGACTCCTCAGATGCTTCCCGAGTGTCACCAAGGATTTCTGTTGGACTCCTCATAATAAGAGCCCAAAGATTCAGTATAATCATAAAGGTAGTGTTTTGTTTTTATTTATTTTGGTGCACTCCAGAAGCAGAGAAGAAGACCAGCAATATGCAATGAGATCTACCAGCGTGAACTCAAGGAGACCAAACGAATCCAAAAGGCTTTCTAAGGCAATCAGTGGTCTGCAATAATACGGACAAGTCGTCCAGAGTGACTTTTTTTAAAAGCATGCATACTTCAGCTCTTTAAGGATTAACTCCCTCTCAGTATCTACAGAGGCGAGCCCTCGATTCACCCTCTCTCCACCTTTATCAGATCTGTGTACATTTCTACAACAACCCTTACGTGAACTGAAAGGAGATGTCCTATTCTGGAATATTTACTCAATAAAATAACATATATTTGTATGATTGTAAGCGGCGTCTGCTTGTTTTTTGTCTTACGTTTTTTTCCCCAGTTTCACTTTAAGTCCCTCCAAAATGTATTATTAGATTTCCCTCCAGGCTCTGTAGGTCATCCACGTTTCTGTCCTCCTTTTATTCGTCCTTGCAGTTGCCCACTGGGCTTCTCGCTATTATATACTGTAAATCAGGAACCTAATTCATGCGACACTATGGAATATATGTAAGAAGGTTTATCTAACTTACAGCAATACAGAAATGTATAAGTAGAAGTAAATCAACGTGTCTATGACAGATAGAGGCTAAGTCACTTCCAGGGTTCCATCATTCCTTTATCAGTCCTTAAAGGAAATAAACAACTCTGGGTTATCGTTTATTTTAACTAGCTGAAAGTCACATAAAGGGCAAAATTCATGTTAAAGTGATCAGTTCTAAATGAAGGTTTCAGGAGGTGTTAATATTTTGGCTATCAGTTAGTCATTTACAAAGGTTTAGACAGCTTAAATTGTGTTCTTGTCATATGTCCACAGACTCAAGCTAGTAGTCCTTTAGCTGACATTCTTGGGTTCACCTGTATGTCTACGCTCCACCATCAAGTCTCCAACCCTGCACAGCTCTGTTTTCTAACCATCCATGTCACTAGAGTCCACTACACTCAAGCTGCCTGACCTGTAGCAGCAAAACTACAGTGGGGCAAAAAAGTATTTAGTCAGCCACCAATTGTGTAAGTTCTCCCACTTAAAAAGATCAGAGAGGCCTGTAATTTTCATCATAGGTATACCTCAACTATGAGAGACAAAATGAGGGAAAAAAATCCAGAAAATCACATTGTCTGATTTTTAAAGAATTTATTTGCAAATTATGGTGGAAAATAAGTATTTGGTCACCTACAAACAAGTAAGATTTCTGGCTTTCACAGACCTGTAACTTCTTTAAGAGGCTCCTCGGTCCTCCACTCGTTACCTGTATTAATGGCACCTGTGTGAACTCGTTATCAGTATAAAAGACACCTGTCCACAACCTCAAACAGTCACGCTCCAAACTCCACTATGGCCAAGACCAAAGAGCTGTCAAAGGACACCAGAAACAAAATTGTAGACCTTCACCAGGCTGGGAAGACTGAATCTGCAATAGGTAAGCAGCTTGGTGTGAAGAAATCAACTGTGGGAGCAATTATTAGAAAATGGAAGACATACAAGACCACTGATAATCTCCCTCGATCTGGGGCTCCACGCAAGATCTCACCCCGTGGGGTCAAAATGATCACAAGAACGGTGAGCAAAAATCCCAGAACCACACGGAGGGACCTAGTGAATGACCTGCAGAGAGCTGGGACCAAAGTAACAAAGGCTACCATCAGTAACACACTACGCCGCCAGGGACTCAAATCCTGCAGTGCCAGACGTGTCCCCCTGCTGAAGCCAGGACACGTCCAGGCCCGTCTGTGGTTTGCTAGAGAGCATTTGGATGATCCAGAAGAGGATTGGGAGAACATCATATGGTCAGATGAAACCAAAATAGAACTTTTTGGTAGAAACTCAACTTGTCGTGTTTGGAGGGGAAAGAATGCTGAGTTGGATCCAAAGAACACCATACCTACTGTAAAGCATGGGGGTGGAAACATCATGCTTTGGGGCTGTTTTTCTGCAAGGGGACCAGGACGACTGATCCGTGTAAAGGAAAGAATGAATGGGGCCATGTATCGTAAGATTTTGAGTGAAAACCTCCTTCCATCAGCAAGGGCATTGAAAATGAGACGTGGCTGGGTCTTTCAGCATGACAATGATCCCAAACACACCGCCCGGGCAACGAAGGAGTGGCTTCGTAAGAAGCATTTCAAGGTCCTGGAGTGGCCTAGCCAGTCTCCAGATCTCAACCCCATAGAAAATCTCTGGAGGGAGTTGAAAGTCCGTGTTGCCCAGCGTCAGCCCCAAAACATCACTGCTCTAGAGGAGATCTGCATGGAGGAATGGGCCAAAATACCAGCAACAGTGTGTGAAAACCTTGTGAAGACTTACAGAAAACGTTTGACCTCTGTCATTGCCAACAAAGGCTATATAACAAAGTATTGAGATTAACTTTTGTTATTGACCAAATACTTATTTTCCACCATAATTTGCAAATAAATTCTTTAAAAATCAGACAATGTGATTTTCTGGATTTTTTTTCCTCATTTTGTCTCTCATAGTTGAGGTATACCTATGATGAAAATTACAGGCCTCTCTGATCTTTTTAAGTGGGAGAACTTACACAATTGGTGGCTGACTAAATACTTTTTTGCCCCACTGTAAATAGAAAGCTTGTGTTATTTAAGACAGCCTTTCCTTTATCAGCAAGGAATGTTTTGGGCCTAAATTAAATTGCAGAGGGTGAATTTTTGAATTGGTTTAAGATATCTGATCAAAACAAGTTTAAAATAGTTTCAGTCAGTCATTTTCTATACCTGCTTGTTCCTGTTCAGGGTTGTAGGGAGCTGGGGGGTGAAAGGGGTGGAGTTTACAGGTCACAAGTCCATCACAGGGCCTTGAAAGAGTGTGAATTAATGGTATTCACCAGGAACTTTCCAGAGTTGGAGGGCGACACTCTTGTGTCATTTACATTTTGAACACGTTTATTGTTCTCTGAGAATAATCAGTCATCTCTGATGGGGTTTTTGGAACATATTTCAATTTAGCTTCTATGAGTTAGAAAGTGGGAGAAATGTGAGACAGCTTGGGGAAAGGTTGCATGGTTCATATTATTGGGGGAGGATGTGTTTGACCCTCCAGTTAAGCCTTAAATCCCCCCCAAAATAAAACAACAGGTTAAGGACAGGAATATTGTGATAAAACACAAAATGTCAGATACTGGTTCACAGAATAAAGCATCAGCTCCTAGATGTACAAGTCTACCGGAAAAAAACAGCATTTTCTAAAAGAAAAAAAATACGTGTTGAAAAATTGACCCAAATTTGCCTAAAAATATCTTAAATACCTGATTAGCCTTGAATGGATGAAACTAGAAATAAATCCTAATAATTATAACTGAGTTTTAAACAAATGATTTGCATTTGAAGTGAACATTTAATTCCATTCCTTCAAAACGCGTCCAAACATTTGTCTTGATAGAGTTAAGATCTAAGATTTTAATGGATATTTTATATTCATCCTGGATGGATTGTGTTTTAGTTTTATTTGGAAATGACAAACTTCCATTTGTTTGATCTATTGACGACTTCTGTATCTTTTCAAAGAACCATGAAAACTTAAGCAGAAAGGATCAGATGAGATGAGTTTTATGTACATCTTCGATTTACAGCGCCAAAGTCTTTTAGACATCAAGATCTCTCAGCAACAGCTGTGGCAAATCGCTGTTTGACGGGTTTGATAATTATGCTTCGAGCCACTGCTGAAGTTAAACTCCATCTGATGTTGCAGATTATCTCGAGCTGACATTTCTTTTACATTGACTTCCCCTTTGAGGTACAATCTCAGTCAGGGTCAGACGTCCCCGCCCCCATCCTCTGAACCTCCTTTTTCCTTTACTATGGCATCTCTAATCTCGTGGAAGCATGACTTATGCATTTGTATGAGATTATTCTCAGTAAACCCACGCAGAGTCAAGCAGTCATCGCTCGTTATGTTGCTTAATTTATCAAAGAATTAAAACATTGAAACAAATATAGTTTTCACCAAAGCTGGAGGAACCAATTACCCTCCAGATGCTCATGTTTCCATTAAAGGAATCCAGGTGCTAAATTTAAACGTTAATGTGTTGATTTTCTTGTTTCAGATAACTGGATATGTGAGGTCATTTGAAAAAAACGAGTGGAGGACCGAGGAACCTCTTAAAGAAGTTACAGGTCTGTGAAAGCCAGAAATCTTACTTGTTTGTAGGTGACCAAATACTTATTTTCCACCATAATTTGCAAATAAATTCTTTAAAAATCAGACAATGTGATTTTCTGGATTTTTTTTCCTCATTTTGTCTCTCATAGTTGAGGTATACCTATGATGAAAATTACAGGCCTCTCTGATCTTTTTAAGTGGGAGAACTTACACAATTGGTGGCTGACTAAATACTTCTTTGCCCCACTGTACCATTTTGAAATATCAGTTTATACGTAGAAACAAATAGAATTAGATTTTTGTTTGTTCATTATTTACATATAAAGTGAATTTTCAGCTTGAAACAACATAAAAAACAGGAAAATGTGCACACACACACACACACACACACACACGTATCCACTCACTAAAACCTGGCTCACCAACTGAAAGGAAAATGAGCACCACCTAGTGGATGTTTCCATGGTACAATTTGTTAAATAGTCAGAAGAGCCACTAGATGGAGTTCTTACACCTTACTCATGACCATAGCTTGTTGTTGTGCCACATCCTTCTGCCTTGTTTGGTCATATGAACTCATAAAGGAAAACTATCAACAGTGTCAAATCCCAGCCAGTGTTCAAAATATTAGTTTTTATTTTGTATTTTTTAAAGCAATTAACAGCAAACCTCACAGCTCCAGCTTGAAGGATTTTTGCTTAATTTGTTACCTTTTGCCACTTGTTATGCGTAACCATAGCAACATAGAGACTTGTTTACAAGAAAGAGCAGCTAATGTACATTTCTACGGCTCAAATACTCACATTGTGACCCCAATTCACTGATAAAATAAAAAGAAGAAGATGTGGATGCAGAGCAGAAGCAAAGTGAAGAGAGAAAGAGGAAGTTTAAACATTCTTCCATAAGTAAAACTGACGAATGTGAAACTCTGCAGTCACCTGTTGGGGGCGGGGCATGAGAGCAGGTGACATATAGAGGCTGAACGAACTCAACAGAGTGTCTTCAGTCAGACGCTTCTTCAGATCCAACACAGACCACTACAGGAGATCCTTCCTGTCCACATGTAGAACCCTCTACAGGAGATCCTTCCTGTCCACATCTAGAACCCTCTACAGGAGATCCTTCCTGTCCACATGTAGAACCCTCTACAGGAGATCCTTCCTGTCCACAGCTAGAACCCTCTACAGGAGATCCTTCCTGTCTACAGCTAGAACCCTCTACAGGAGATCCTTCCTGTCCACAGCTAGAACCCTCTACAGGCTGTCCTTCCTGTCTACAGCTAGAACCCTCCACAGGAGATCCTTCCTGTCCACATGTAGAACCCTCTACAGGAGATCCTTCCTGTCCACATCTAGAACCCTCTACAGGAGATCCTTCCTGTCCACATGTAGAACCCTCTACAGGAGATCCTTCCTGTCTACAGCTAGAACCCTCTACAGGAGGTCCTTCCTGTCTACAGCTAGAACCCTCTACAGGAGATCCTTCCTGTCCACATGTAGAACCCTCTACAGGAGATCCTTCCTGTCCACATGTAGAACCCTCTACAGGAGATCCTTCCTGTCCACAGCTAGAACCCTCTACTGGAGATCCTTCCTGTCCACAGCTAGAACCCTCTACAGGAGATCCTTCCTGTCCACAGCTAGAACCCTCTACAGGAGATCCTTCCTGTCTACAGCTAGAACCCTCTACAGGAGATCCTTCCTGTCCACCTTTAGAACCCTCTACAGGAGATCCTTCCTGTCCACATGTAGAACCCTCTACAGGAGATCCTTCCTGTCTACAGCTAGAACCCTCTACAGGAGATCCTTCCTGTCCACAGCTAGAACCCTCTACAGGAGATCCTTCCTGTCCACAGCTAGAACCCTCTACAGGAGATCCTTCCTGTCTACAGCTAGAACCCTCTACAGGAGATCCTTCCTGTCCACATGTAGAACCCTCTACAGGAGATCCTTCCTGTCCACAGCTAGAACCCTCTACAGGAGATCCTTCCTGTCCACAGCTAGAACCCTCCACAGGAGATCCTTCCTGTCCACAGCTAGAACCCTCTACAGGAGATCCTTCCTGTCTACAGCTAGAACCCTCTACAGGAGGTCCTTCCTGTCTACAGCTAGAACCCTCTACAGGAGATCCTTCCTGTCTACATGTAGAACCATCTACAGGAGATCCTTCCTGTCTACAGCTAGAACCCTCTACAGGAGATCCTTCCTGTCTACAGCTAGAACCCTCTACTGGAGATCCTTCCTGTCCACAGCTAGAACCCTCTACAGGAGATCCTTCCTGTCTACAGCTAGAACCCTCTACAGGAGATCCTTCCTGTCCACATCTAGAACCCTCTACCGGAGATCATTCCTGTCTACATGTAGAACCCTCTACAGGAGATCCTTCCTGTCCACATGTAGAACCCTCTACAGGAGATCCTTCCTGTCCACATGTAGAACCCTCTACAGGAGATCCTTCCTGTCCACAGCTAGAACCCTCTACTGGAGATCCTTCCTGTCTACAGCTAGAACCCTCTACAGGAGGTCCTTCCTGTCTACAGCTAGAACCCTCTACAGGAGATCCTTCCTGTCCACATGTAGAACCCTCTACAGGAGATCCTTCCTGTCCACATGTAGAACCCTCTACAGGAGATCCTTCCTGTCTACAGCTAGAACCCTCTACAGGAGGTCCTTCCTGTCTACAGCGAGAACCCTCTACAGGAGATCCTTCCTGTACACAGCTAGCACCCTCTACAGGAGATCCTTCCCGTCTACAGCTAGAACCCTCTACAGGAGATCCTTCCTGTCTGCAGCTAGAACCCTCTACAGGAGATCCTTCCTGTCCACGGCTAGAACCCTCTACAGGAGGTCCTTCCTGTCTACAGCTAGAACCCTCTACAGGAGATCCTTCCTGTCCACATCTAGAACCCTCTACAGGAGATCCTTCCTGTCTACAGCTAGAACCCTCTACAGGAGATCCTTCCTGTCTACATCTAGAACCCTCTACAGGAGATCATTCCTGTCTGCAGCTAGAACCCTCTACAGGAGATCCTTCCTGTCCACATCTAGAACCCTCTACAGGAGATCCTTCATGTCCGCAGCTAGAACCCTCTACAGGAGATCCTTCCTGTCTACAGCTAGAACCCTCTACAGGAGATCCTTCATGTCCACAGCTAGAACCCTCCACAGGAGATCCTTCCTGTCTACAGCTAGAACCCTCTACAGGAGATCCTTCCTGTCCACATGTAGAACCCTCTACAGGAGATCCTTCCTGTCCACATCTAGAACCCTCTACAGGAGATCCTTCCTGTCTACAGCTAGAACCCTCTACAGGAGATCCTTCCTGTCTACATCTAGAACCCTCTACAGGAGATCCTTCCTGTCCACATGTAGAACCCTCTACAGGAGATCCTTCCTGTCCACATCTAGAACCCTCTACAGGAGATCCTTCCTGTCTGCAGCTAGAACCCTCTACAGGAGGTCCTTCCTGTCTACAGCTAGAACCCTCTACAGGAGATCCTTCCTGTCCACAGCTAGAACCCTCCACAGGAGATCCTTCCTGTCTACAGCTAGAACCCTCTACAGGAGATCCTTCCTGTCCACATCTAGAACCCTCTACAGGAGATCATTCCTGTCTGCAGCTAGAACCCTCTACAGGAGATCCTTCCTGTCTACATCTAGAACCCTCTACAGGAGATCATTCCTGTCTGCAGCTAGAACCCTCTACAGGAGATCCTGCCTGTCCACAGCTACATCTCTCTACAGGAGATCCTTCCTGTCCACAGCTAGAACCCTCCACAGGAGATCCTTCCTGTCTACAGCTAGACCCCTCTACAGGAGATCCTTCCTGTCTACAGCTAGAACCCTCTACAGGAGATCCTTCCTGTCTACAGCTAGAACCCTCTACAGGAGATCCTTCCTGTCCACAGCTAGAACCCTCTACTGGAGATCCTTCCTGTCCACAGCTAGAACCCTCTACACGAGATCCTTCCTGTCCACAGCAACAACCCTCCACAGGAGATCCTTCCTGTCCACAGCTAGAACCCTCTACAGGAGATCCTTCCTGTCCACAGCTAGAACCCTCCACAGGAGATCCTTCCTGTCCACAGCTAGAGCCCTCTACAGGAGATCCTTCCTGTCCACATGTAGAACCCTCTACAGGAGATCCTTCCTGTCCACATGTAGAACCCTCTACAGGAGATCCTTCCTGTCCACAGCTAGAACCCTCTACACGACACCCTTCCTGTCTACAGCTACAGCCCTCTACAGGAGATCCTTCCTGTCCACAGCTAGAACCCTCCACAGGAGATCCTTCCTGTCCACAGCTAGAACCCTCTACAGGAGATCCTTCCTGTCCACATGTAGAACCCTCTACAGGAGATCCTTCCTGTCCACAGCTAGAACCCTCTACAGGAGATCCTTCCTGTCCACAGCTAGAACCCTCCACAGGAGATCCTTCCTGTCTACAGCTAGAACCCTCTACAGGAGATCCTTCCTGTCCACATGTAGAACCCTCTACAGGAGATCCTTCCTGTCCACATCTAGAACCCTCTACAGGAGATCATTCCTGTCTGCAGCTAGAACCCTCTACAGGAGATCCTTCCTGTCCACATCTAGAACCCTCTACAGGAGATCCTTCCTGTCCACATGTAGAACCCTCTACAGGAGATCCTTCCTGTCTACAGCTAGAACCCTCTACAGGAGGACCTTCCTGTCCACGGCTAGAACCCTCTACAGGAGATCATTCCTGTCTGCAGCTAGAACCCTCCACAGGAGATCCTTCCTGTCTACAGCTAGAACCCTCTACAGGAGATCCGTCCTGTCCACATGTAGAACCCTCTACAGGAGATCCTTCCTGTCCACATGTAGAACCATCTACAGGAGATCCTTCCGTCTACAGCTAGAACCCTCTACAGGAGATCCTTCCTGTCTGCAGCTAGAACCCTCTACAGGAGATCCTTCCTGTCCACGGCTAGAACCCTCTACAGGAGATCCTTCCTGTCCCAGCTAGAACCCTCCACAGGAGATTCTTCCTGTCTACAGCTAGAACCCTCTACAGGAGATCCTTCCTGTCCAAATGTAGAACCCTCTACAGGAGATCCTTCCTGTCCACTGTAGAACCCTCTACAGGAGATCCTTCCCGTCCACTGCTAGAACCCTCCTCAGGAGATCCTTCCTGTCTACAGCTTGAACCCTCTACAGGAGATCCTTCCCGTCTACAGCTAGAACCCTCCACAGGAGATCCTTCCTGTCTACAGCTAGAACCCTCTACAGGAGATCCTTCCTGTCCACATGTAGAACCCTCTACAGGAGATCCTTCCTGTCCACAGCTAGAACCCTCTACAGGAGATCCTTCCTGTCCACAGCTAGAACCCTCTACAGGAGATCCTTCCTGTCCACAGCTAGAACCCTCCACAGGAGATCCTTCCTGTCTACAGCTAGAACCCTCTACAGGAGATCCTTCCTGTCCACATGTAGAACCCTCTACAGGAGATCCTTCCTGTCCACATGTAGAACCCTCTACAGGAGATCCTTCCTGTCCACAGCTAGAACCCTCCACAGGAGATCCTTCCTGTCTACAGCTAGAACCCTCTACAGGAGATCCTTCCTGTCCACATCTAGAACCCTCTACAGGAGATCCTTCCTGTCCACATGTAGAACCCTCTACAGGAGATCCTTCCTGGCTACAGCTAGAACCCTCTACAGGAGATCCTTCCTGTCTACAGCTAGAACCCTCTACAGGAGATCATTCCTGTCTACAGCTAGAACCCTCTACAGGAGATCCTTCCTGTCCACAGCTAGACCCCTCTACAGGAGGTCCTTCCTGTCTACAGCTAGAACCCTCTACAGGAGATCCTTCCTGTCCACATCTAGAACCCTCTACAGGAGATCCTTCCTGTCTACATCTAGAACCCTCTACAGGAGATCCTTCCTGTCTACAGCTAGAACCCTCTACAGGAGGTCCTTCCTGTCTACAGCTAGAACCCTCTACTGGAGATCCTTCCTGTCTACAGCTTGAACCCTCTACAGGAGATCCTTCCCGTCTACAGCTAGAACCCTCTACAGGAGATCATTCCTGTCTGCAGCTAGAACCCTCTACAGGAGATCCTTCCTGTCCACAGCTAGAACCCTCTACAGGAGATCCTTCCTGTCTACAGCTAGAACCCTCTACAGGAGATCCTTCCTGTCTACAGCTAGAACCCTCTACAGGAGATCCTTCCTGTCTACATGTAGAACCCTCTACAGGAGATCCTTCCTGTCTACAGCTAGAACCCTCTACAGGAGGTCCTTCCTGTCTACAGCTAGAACCATCTACAGGAGATCATTCCTGTCTGCAGCTAGAACCCTCTACAGGAGATCCTTCCTGTCTACATCTAGAACCCTCTACAGGAGATCATTCCTGTCTGCAGCTAGAACCCTCTACAGGAGATCCTTCCTGTCCACAGCTAGAACCCTCTACAGGAGATCCTTCATGTCCGCAGCTAGAACCCTCTACAGGAGATCCTTCCTGTCTACAGCTACACCCCTCTACAGCAGATCCTTCCTGTCTACATCTAGAACCCTCCACAGGAGATCCTTCCTGTCTACAGCTAGAACCCTCTACAGGAGATCCTTCCTGTCCACATGTAGAACCCTCTACAGGAGATCCTTCCTGTCCACATCTAGAACCATCTACAGGAGATCATTCCTGTCCACATCTAGAACCCTCTACAGGAGATCATTCCTGTCCGCAGCGAGAACCCTCCACAGGAGATCCTTCCTGTCTACAGCTAGAACCCTCTACAGGAGATCCTTCCTGTCCACATGTAGAACCCTCTACAGGAGATCCTTCCCGGCTACATCTAGAACCCTCTACGGGAGATCCTGCCTGTCCACAGCTAGAGCCCTCTACAGGAGATCCTTCCTGTCCACAGCTAGAACCCTCTACAGGAGATCCTTCCTGTCTACAGCTAGAACCCTCTACTGGAGATCCTTCCTGTCCACATCTAGAACCCTCTACAGGAGATCCTTCCTGTCCACAACTAGAACCCTCTACAGGAGATCCTTCCTGTCCACATCTAGAACCCTCTACAGGAGATCATTCCTGTCTGCAGCTAGAACCCTCTACAGGAGATCCTTCCTGTCCACATGTAGAACCCTCTACAGGAGATCCTTCCTGTCCACATGTAGAACCCTCTACAGGAGATCCTTCATGTCCGCAGCTAGAACCCTCTACAGGAGATCCTTCCTGTCTACAGCTAGAACCCTCTACAGGAGATCCTTCATGTCCGCAGCTAGAACCCTCTACAGGAGATCATTCCTGTCCACAGCTAGAACCCTCTACAGGAGATCCTTCCTGTCCACATCTAGAACCCTCTACAGGAGATCATTCCTGTCTGCAGCTAGAACCCTCTACAGGAGATCCTTCCTGTCTACAGCTAGAACCCTCTACAGGAGATCCTTCCTGTCCACATGTAGATCCCTCTACAGGAGATCCTTCCTGTCTACAGCTAGAACCCTCTACAGGAGATCCTTCATGTCCGCAGCTAGAACCCTCTACAGGAGATCCTTCCTGTCTACAGCTAGAACCCTCTACAGGAGATCCTTCCTGTCCACGGCTAGAACCCCTACAGGAGATCCTTCCTGTCCACATCTAGAACCCTCTACAGGAGATCCTTCCCGTCCGCAGCTAGCTCCCTCTACAGGAGATCCTTCCTGTCTACATCTAGAACCCTCTACAGGAGATCATTCCTGTCTGCAGCTAGAACCCTCTACAGGAGATCCTTCCTGTCTACATCTAGAACCCTCTACAGGAGATCATTCCTGTCTGCAGCTAGAACCCTCTACAGGAGATCCTTCCTGTCCACAGCTAGAACCCTATACAGGAGATCCTTCCCATCCACAGCTAGAACAGCTAGAACCCTCTACAGGAGATCCTTCATGTCCGCAGCTAGAACCCTCTACAGGAGATCCTTCCTGTCTACAGTAGAACCCTCTACAGGAGATCCTTCCTGTCCACACTGAGAACCCTCTACAGGAGATCCTTCCTGTCCACATCTAGAACCCTCTACAGGAGATCATTCCTGTCTGCAGCTAGAACCCTCTACAGGAGATCCTTCCTGTCTACATGTAGAACCCTGTACAGGAGATCCTTCCTGTCTACAGCTAGAACCCTCTACAGGAGGTCCTTCCTGTCTACAGCTAGAACCCTCTACAGGAGATCCTTCATGTCCGCAGCTAGAACCCTCTACAGGAGATCCTTCCTGTCCACATCTAGAACCATCTACAGGAGATCATTCCTGTCTGCAGCTAGAACCCTCTACAGGAGATCCTTCCTGTCTACATCTAGAACCCTCTACAGGAGATCATTCCTGTCTGCAGCTAGAACCCTCTACAGGAGATCCTTCCTGTCTACAGCTAGAACCCTCTACAGGAGATCCTTCCTGTCCACATGTAGAACCCTCTACAGGAGATCCTTCCTGTCCACATGTAGAACCCTCTACAGGAGATCCTTCCTGTCCACATCTAGAACCCTCTACAGGAGATCATTCCTGTCTGCAGCTAGAACCCTCTACAGGAGATCCTTCCTGTCCACATCTAGAACCCTCTACAGGAGATCATTCCTGTCTGCAGCTAGAACCCTCTACAGGAGATCCTTCCTGTCTACAGCTAGAACCCTCTACAGGAGATCCTTCCTGTCCACATGTAGAACCCTCTACAGGAGATCCTTCCTGTCCACATGTAGAACCCTCTACAGGAGATCCTTCCTGTCCACATCTAGAACCATCTACAGGAGATCATTCCTGTCTGCAGCTAGAACCCTCTACAGGAGATCCTTCCTGTCTACATCTAGAACCCTCTACAGGAGATCATTCCTGTCTGCAGCTAGAACCCTCTACAGGAGATCATTCCTGTCCACATCTAGAACCATCTACAGGAGATCATTCCTGTCCACATCTAGAACCCTCTACAGGAGATCATTCCTGTCCACATCTAGAACCATCTACAGGAGATCATTCCTGTCCACAGCTAGAACCCTCTACAGGAGATCCTTCCTGTCCACATCTAGAACCCTCTACAGGAGATCATTCCTGTCCGCAGCTAGAACCCTCTACAGGAGATCCTTCCTGTCCGCAGCTAGAACCCTCTACAGGAGATCCTTCCTGTCTACAGCTAGAACCCTCTACAGGAGAACCTTCCTGTGGATTAAGGAGGAAAAACATAAATATTACAGTTAAATAACAACTGTAAGGTTTATACTCTATTTAAAACCACAGGGATTCCAGGGGACCATTGACTGAAGTAAATTGTTCCTCTAACTGTCACCTGTCTCTCCTAAGATGAGTCATGTGGTTTGAGTCAAGTCTAACATGTTTATTACATTCTTAAAGGTTACAGTGACTCAGAGTATCTTTAGTATCAGTCTGAAAAAAATCAAACTTAGTCTTGTAGAAACTAAAACGAAACTTCCAGGGACTCCAGCAGTTTAATCCAGCAGCAGAACATTTTAAAGAGGCCAAGTTCTATTTGTAATTGAGAATTGCAAACTGTGCCATGCGGTTAGTTGGAAGATGGACTCTTTACACAGTTACACAGAGTTTAAAGATGTGTAGCATACTTTCAGTAAGAGTAAGCGAAGTAAAAAAAAAATTCTGAGGGGTTAACATTGAGTCACAATTAAAGTAATAGTTTGTAATAATGTAACTCTAAAGTAAACAAAGCCATGAAATTGAGTAGGGAGTAAACAGATGAATAAACATTAAAGAATGAATAATGTATGTAGATAAAAATAAACTGAAACACAGTTAATAATTAAAAAACAAGTGTTACAACTAACTCCGCCTTAAACACAACAAAAAAATAAACAGTCGGTTGACGAAACAAACTTTAAGCTTTAACTTCTAGCAGAGATGTTTATGTTGCTTCCATAAACAATAACAAAAAGTTACTTGAATATTTTCTGCTACTGTTTTGTAAAAATAAAAGGTGTAAGGTGTCAGTGATCCCAACCCTTTCACAATAAAAGTGCAAAAATCAACATTTTTTCTCTGAAATAAGCTCAAACTGAAAAAGTTTGATTATATCTATTTGTGTTAATTCCATATTTAAAACAAATTAGACTTTTAAAATTCTGCAAGTTGAATATTTAATATAATAAATAATGAATAGAAAAGCTAGTGCCTTTAATTGAATGTATAGTGGCAGCCTTCACTGCCAATAGGCAACTTTTCACAGTGAGACTTGTGCACATGTCAGCAGGTATTCTAACCAACTCTTTGTGAACAGCTGTTTCGTAGATCATTCTGCAGATGTTTGATTAAAATCCATTAAAACAATCTAGTTTTGTGAATTCCAGTCTGGTTTATGTGTGTTTCTTTCAGTGGTGGAGTCTCTTTAATCTTTTTTGATTCAACTTTTTTATATTAAACGTACAGATTTTATCACAGAAGCTCTTGAACGTGAGAAGATGTCACTTACACGCCTGTGCTTGTTGCTTAGAAATTAATCTTTATTGCTTGTGTTCTGTTTTCTAAGAACTGACTGGCTCAAGCAGGCATCTGTTGAAACCAGTTTCACTGAGGAAGTGAACGAGTTGATGGTCATTGTAACGTTAAAGTCTTTGTCACAAACTGTAACACAGCTGTCAGTTAAACCCCCACCCCACCACCAAAAAAAAAACAAAAAAACTAACAGCTTCAAGAGAAAATTTGAAATTCCCGGAAATTCTTGTTTTCATCTCGTCATATAAACAAACTGTTGATTAAAAATAGACTTCATAATGAAAAACAGGATTTTTCTGGGATTACTCATATATTTATCACTCCATCGCTCCTTTAATCTCCACCTGTGACCAATTTTCCAGTGAATGTTGTTGTAACCACAATACTAAGGGACTATATTGTGCTCCTCACATAAACATTGTAGAGAAAAAAAAAGGTGGAACTTATTGTTAACTGATTCTAATAAAATGTTAAAACATTTACAACCTATGTTTGTTCTCTCTTCTTTTTACTGCTGCAGCTCAGAGAAGCTTCTAAAGGGGAAGTGACGGCATGACACACAACGAGGCTGCTTATTGGTCTAAATGATG
The DNA here is from genome assembly GCA_006937955.1 of Pachypanchax playfairii. Taxonomy (NCBI): domain Eukaryota; kingdom Metazoa; phylum Chordata; class Actinopteri; order Cyprinodontiformes; family Aplocheilidae; genus Pachypanchax; species Pachypanchax playfairii. The sequence goes on along the minus strand of SSNP01000015.1, from coordinate 5,581,637 downwards.
AACACTTGAATGAAGCTCTGTGACATCAGCTCCGTTACCATGCAATGAGCACAACATGATGAATTCCAGGAAGTCCAGGTGTCATCTTTACTTCCTGAACTGTGACTCAGAGCAGAAGCAGATACTCCATCTCCTATTTGTTGACATTTTTTTGTTTTTATTTTTTATTTTATTTTGGGTTTCAGTCAGAACTTTTGAGCTGACTCTGGTTGTATCAAACAAGTATATAGACCTGAAAATTGTTAATTAGACTAATGGATATAGTAGAACAACACTGACATTTAAGAGACACACAAAGGAATAGCACACCATCACAAACACTGATACTGAAAATGTACAAAAAATTAGAAAAAATATGTTGCAGAATTTTAATTTTAGACCATAACGTGAATAAATAATGAAGACTTTAGGTTAGAAGCTTGTTTGCTAGTTTTGAATTGTGCCATCTGTTGCTAAGTCAGTTTATTCTAAAAATTATTGTTGGGTTTATTTTCCCTCAGTCTGTCAATTTAACTGATCTTATTTATTCCAAGGTATAATAAAAAACACTTCGGTTATTTTTCTGCTGATCATGTGCCAACCACAGAATCACGTCTCACGTGATCTGCTTTGTCTTATTTGGAAGTAAAATCAAATATTTTCATATTGTGTTTATGGACATAAAATCAAAACGTTTCAGATCAGTTATAATGATAAGAAAGTGGGTGATTAAACAGATGAGAGGTTTGTTTCAGGAAACACTGACATCACGAAACTTCAGGTGTTCACGCTTACGCTTGATGAACCGAAACTGCGTGCGCGTCCCCGCCTACCTGCTATAGAAACCGCCTTAAAAGCTCGTTCCCGCTTGCCCAACCTCAGTCAAGGTAATAAGGCACAGCGGACGAACAGGTGCGCAAGGATTCAAGGCGACTTTGAATTAAATCTATAATCCCTGTGGACTGTTTTACATTTAGAAACAAAAGGATTCCATATCAAACTTCGTTAACAACAAGACAAGCGCTTCGTTTGGGCTCTCGGGTGTAAAAAGGAGTCGGAGATTTGTACTTTCGCAGCAGGTGGACGTCGACTTTAGAACAAGAGAAGCGGAAATGGCCAGCTCTGGTCTGCAGATATTAGGATTCGCCCTGGCGCTTATTGGCGTCATTGGTTTGGTAGTTGGAACCATTTTACCCCAGTGGAAGATGTCTGCGTTCGTGGGGGCCAACATCATCACGGCGGTGTCGATGTACGAAGGACTATGGATGACCTGTGCGTTCCAGAGCACCGGGCAAATCCAGTGCAAGGTGTACGACTCCATCCTCCAGCTTAACTGTAAGTAACAAACAAAAAGTTTTAGTTCATGTCTGGGAAAAACCGAGAAATATGAAGCTGAATTCTAAGAAAAAGTTGGAGATTTTGGAGTATCCCCTCCTCTTCCTCCCCAACTCACTTTTCCTTTGGTTTAAATATCCACTCAAAAACTTGTGTATTTATATAATAATATATTAATAACATATTAGTCGTACTTTTAAAAATGATGTGGCGTGATGTAGCCCAACTGTTACCTGCACTTGTTAGAACAAGCCGCCATGTTTGATTCGGTGGAATCCAACGGCTGGAAAACCAGTTTTTTTTTTTTAATCACTAACTTCCCGGTGATTCTTCTTGAAAAGGTTGTTGACCTGAAAGTTCAAGGCCGCGCCCTTCAAAAAAGGAGAACACCTTGATACAATTTCTAGAGCGCCGGAATTCAAAAAATGTAAACATTTTTTGGAACGTGCAACTTTTAACAGTGTCTCTTTTAATCACTGTAAAAAAACAAACAAAACAAAAAACTAAAATCTATTGTCTGAAAACCAGTTAGGCTAAAATAAAGTACAATATAAGTTTAAATATTGTCATATTTAAGGTCGATGGTTAAATGTTTAACATGTTAATTGCAGGTGTTTTTTTTTTTTTTTTTTTCGGCACATTGATTGCCTGAGGGAAAACTGTCACATTCTGTCCAACACATTTTTAATTTTGTGCATAAATCTTCCAGTTATGTGACACAGAAAAACATACTGTTTAGATATATAGATGTATATAAAGATATGAATATATTATACATGGTGTCTGCATTAAATGATTACCTTTTTAACATGTATTTAGGTTTTGCATATGTATGGTTTCAAACTGAAATGTGCACTTGTTGAAAAGCAGACTGGGAGTGTCCACCTAGCATTGAAACCTGAAACCTGGTTAGACCTGTTTGCCGATTTGCACGATACACACACACACCCTCCCCCTCAAGAGTTTCTTCCGGCTGGAGCCAGTTTCTAGTGTGCGGCGTTGTGGGGCAACGAGAGACAGCGACTGCTTTGTCCCTGAGTGTGTTCACATCCCTCCCAGATAGTCAGTCCTGTAGTTTCACCCTGTTTTTTTTTTTTTGTTTTTTTGGCCCCATCACTGTTTTAAACTCAATTGAGCCACTTTGATCTGTAACTAATGGATGAACTGAATCCTGTCGTCTCATCCAGCTGCCCTTCAGGCGACACGTGCCCTCATGATCGTGAGTATTATTGCTGCTGTGGTTGGTTTGGGTGCAGCCTCCATGGGAATGAAGTGTACAAACTGCGGAGGTGACGACAAGGCCAAGAAGGCCCGTATTGCAATGGCTGGTGGCATCATCATCCTGATCGGAGGTAGGAATCCTTTAGTTCTAGTATTTTAACTGTTTATCTAGTTTATAATGAAGAGAAAACCCGAGTCTGATGTGTGTGATGATTCTCCACAGCTCTGAGTGCTATTGTCGCTTGCAGTTGGTATGTTAACGACATCGTCCGAGCATTCTACGATCCCTTCACCCCCGTCAATACAAAGTAAGTTTTGATTACCTTTTTAAAAGGAAAAACCTTTTATTTCATTGAAGGATTTTAAACAAGTACTTTCTCTTTTTAAAGGTATGAGTTTGGTTCTGCCATCTTCATCGCTTGGGCTGGAGCTTTCCTAGTGCTTGTTGGAGGCTGCATGTTGGCAGCATCCTGCCCGAGAGGCAAAGCTGAACCCAGATATCCAATCAGCAGCAAATCAGCTGCGAGCAGCAAGGATTACGTTTGAGCAGAGCTGAATTCGGTTGTAGTTTGAAGGACGTTTTTAATAACCACAATTGTTGAACCCAGATATGAAAATGTACCATTAAAAACTTTTTAAATATACATAATGTTGCCTTTTTACTTTCTACATATCCGCCCTGTAATGTTACAGTAAGACCTGAAACTCATTGAGAATCTGGTAGTTTTCTGCAGAGTTCACAGGTTTTGTCTGGTCTGTGAACCATGTGCACACTTGGCACATAGTTGAGAACTGTAAAGCACTAAATCTGGAGAAACCCTGATTCTTTTAGGTTTTTTTTTTGGTTTTTTTTTGTATGATCATGTAATGATGTAAAAGGGGAGTGCCATACTGATGGACAGCGTAAGGAGCGTCTGTTTAGTACTTGCAGGTTTTTATTTGTGATCAGTACCACTGCAGTCATTTTAAATGTGTTTTAATTGTAATTAAACAGACTATGGTTAATTAGGTTTGCTAGTTTTTGTTCCTGATGGCCTCAAATGACCAAAGTTGTGACCATTTTTCAAGATGTGTGTGTATGAACAGCTTTTGCATTTGTTTTTTTTTGTTTTTTTTAAGATTTTTAAAAATGTGTATGTTGTGCATAAAATAAAAGTGAAAAAACTCAGTGGCTGTATGTGAAATCTTTCAAAAAAATGCTCACATTTCAAACATGTTTGTTCTACCAGGTTTCCTCTAAAACACGCCTGTGTTTAGATGGTTTCAGATCAGTTCCCTGTATAGAAGATTTTCTGGGTTTCACAGGACCAGAGATGGTGATATAGAGCTAACTCTACAGATGGGTTTAAACTAGTCTGTATGGGACTAGTTTTCACCTTGTTTGGTCCTGCAGGCCAGCTGGAGGGCTGGTGCAGACAGGGAAGGCATAGATAACTTGAACTAGAGCTTCAACAGACAAACATCAGTATAACTGGTCTTATTCATGATAAATTGTTCCTCTATACGATCTTCCACCTGAGGGAAGGGTGTGTCTTTGCTTTTTAATGTCAGCAGCACGGAACCTGTTTTATTAGCTTTATTCATACTGAAAAAATACTTTATTGAAATGAAATGAAAAATACTTTATTTATCCCAGAAGGGAAATTCAATACTGCATTTGGTTCAGTTGTACTTTTCAAACAGGTGGACGGATCATCAAAAGGAAGTGGGGACTGTTCCACATCTGTCTTAGTTCCTTTCCCCCACTAAAGATTCAAATGTTTCCACCTGTTCTCACTCTGTTGTTCTGATTTTAAACACTGTTAGGTGGACAAATGTTCTGACCTGAGTTTGCTGTGATTATTCAAACTGTTAAAAATGAATTACTTTCATACACAGATTACTTTCATTTCTGTCAAGAACATAAAAATGGTCATTTGTTTTCAGTTACCTTTGCTCACCAAGTTATTCCACTCATACACTGTAATTTTTTTTCCAGGAAACACTTACCTGAATTCATTGTCTGCCAACATTTCATCTAATCAGCAGGGCGGGGCACCTGGTCTCAAACAAGCCAGGTATCTACAGCATGTTTCTGTGCTACTGAATGCTGATCATAAACGTGCGCTTTCTTTTAATTTATTACTGTGGCTGTAAATATTCCACTACTAGAAGAGTCTTACAGAATGGCCGTCAGAGATCTGCAAGAAAATCACTTCTTTTATCATAAAGTAGAAATAAACAGGTTGATAAATTGATTTTATGACACTTGACAAACATCAAGTCCAAGTCATATTAACTCCAGATTCAAAATAAACTTGATGGAAACATTTCAATCATCAGTTCAACACAATCGTCCATCCTGAGCAGCACGAGACGAGAGAGAAAAGAAACGACTCCCTTTTAACAAGGAAACTATACTGTTTGACAACTTGTTAAATTGTGTTTATCAGTGAATATTTTATACTCCAGCTAGATGTGAAGCTGCCTTCACCAAGTCACATAGGGTCTGAGTTTAAACCCAGTCATGCACAACAGACTCAAACCTACAAACTTCATGCTAAGCAACGGTGCTCACCGCTGTTCCACCATGCAGCCTTGTGTGCACACAAGGTCACCAAGAGCAGATCTTTAAACTTTATATCCAGCAGGCTGCAGTTTATGGTTGTTGCTTTGTAAAGTCTCTTTATTGCATCGGACATCTAGCTACATCCTGCGACTTCTGGTGGAGATAAAACACCAGAAACATTAACAATAAAGTCCAGTTTGTTTTTAACTTGACAGAGCAAATGTACTTTTCTGCACACTAGGTGTCAAGAAACAGAAAACTTTGTGTTGCTTAAATTTTAATAATAAATTGTATAAAACAATTAAACTGAAAACTCAGATTTCGCCTGATTGAAGAGAAACGAGAGACACAAACTGATCCAAACATTTTGTGTTTAATTTGGAGACAGATCAGTCAAACCCACAGCATTTTTAAAATCCCTAAAAATGGACATTTACAGTATGGAATGGTCCTATTTGACAGGTGTCATGCATTTTCATTTACTTTGCACATGCTTTAAACCACCTTTATATTCATGTTCATGTTGGAATTTCTAATAAAGATTACACAAGTCATTTGCAAACTCCTTCAAGCAAAGTACACAACCTTTGGCCCTTAAGGTGGAGAGTGGTGACGGCACAAAGCAAACAGGGTGTTTCACTTCAAGGTTTTTTTAAATTTTGGTGCTTAAAAAACCCCCAAACTTCCGATCTGGACGGTTAAACGGACGACTTCAACTTCTAGTTTACACAGGAGTGATGCTGTGACTCTAACTTTAACATTCAAACATGGCAGGTTTTCACCAAAGAACCTGATCAAAAAACAAATTTAAACTTGTAATCCGTCTTGAGAATTTAACAAAAATATCCAGATGAGTTGATGAAGGTGGATAAATGTCCCAGCTGGGTACCATGGCCATCAGTCACCACCTCATCCAGTCACATAGAGGAAGGCTGAACGTTTTAGTGGAAAAGAATGAGGCACAGAATTTGGGCTTTGAATAAGAGAAGCTATGAGAATGAAAGAGTCATAAACGATAAAACTACAGAGTCGCTCATTTGTTGTCCTTCAGAGTTTGTTGCCAATTCCACAGATCTTCAATGACCTGAAGAGAAGAATGTTAAAAATATGGTGAGTAAGTTTAAAGACAAAAATATAAAATCATAGATCATAATAAAACCAGGAAGTCAGTGTGTGTGTGTCTCTTATTTTTGTTCCTCAGAAGGAAAAAAAAATCTTATAAAATCAAATGAGAAAAATGGAACTTTAGTGCCCCCTTGTGGTTCAGTCAGTTGTCTAAAAATAAAGTAACAGGAGATTTTTCAACCCTTGTATGTGAATAAAAACAATCTGAATCACTTTAATAATCACAGAGTTACACCAGCACATGCAAGTACACCCCCCCAAAAAACACACTGTTTAACTCATTGGCTGCCAGCTGTTTTCTGAACAGAAAAGCCCTTCACTGCCAGTATTTTTTTATGTTTTCCAAAAACCACAGAATATTGTGCTTTATGATTATACAAACATTTAAAATATCAAAACAAAGAGGACATTCTCTACTTCCATTGGGAAAAAACAGCTTGTTTCTAGCGTTTATCGTTCTTTCACAATCTGCTGTAGAAAATAAGCGATTTCACCGAAAACTACTTTTTCTGACAGAAAAAAAACGTGCTTTTTATGAAACGAGACATTTCATGCGGTTGATCCAGACGAGAACCTAAAAATGGATTTCTCTCTGGCTGTGAGGAAATATGCGCCGTGAGCTCGGCGGCCCGCGTTGATTGTCGTAATTTCTTTCTATCCAAACTTTTGTGACCGCGACTTTGATGAAGCGTGAGCTGCACAAGTTTTTCTGCTTTGCGCCCTGTGTTACGCATAATGGCTTCCCAAAAACTCGCTCCTCCTTCATGGATTGTCACGATCACAAAGTGTCGTCGCCACACACAGGTAAGAACTTGTACGTCCTTTAGAGGTGTGATATTTACTATCATGGTGTCATCCCGTCAAAAGGTGCAACTGACGATTTTAGTCAACAATGGCGGTTAACGGTTGTATTTAAAAAGACAACTAAAGTCGTCGATGGCGGTGAATGAGTTAACATACCTTTGCATCTGTGACATTAAGGCTGTACTTCACGAAATTCGTAAATCTGGATTGACCTTTTGGTAATGAAACACCCTGTAAAGAGGAAAACAAGAATAAGACTGAAGCCATTTCAGTTTTAAGGCACATTCTCAATTTATTCACATGATAAAACACGTTTTAAAAGTAAAATAACACCAACCTTCTTTCTGCTCTCTAGGATCTTGGCTTTAGCCTCGGGGAGAGTTAAACCGGTTGTTTTAGGGGTCGCCGGAGCTTTTTGTGCCTTCTCACCTTTCCCCTTGGGAGTCTTTAAAAAGGGAGGAAAAACAACAATCCTGTTACTTTTCTCACAATATTATCATTTCTATGTTAAATAAAAGACCAAACAAGCACCTTAAAGGTTCTATTAAAGATCAGGTGTGTGAGAACCGTCTCACCTGCTTTACAGCCGGGGTGCTGGGTGCAGAACTCTTGCCATTCTGAGTCTGGACTTTTTGTTTTGCCGGTGTTGGTTTGGCCTGTTTAATACAAATAATAATAATATCTTAGAAACTTGGGCATTAAATAAACTGAACCTACAAAAAATATACATAGACTATGCGCTCACCTTAACAGGTGATTCCTCTGCCTCGCTTTCCTCCTCCTCATCATCATCGTCGTCATCATCGTCCCTAAAAACAGAAGGAACCTCAATGGGGTTAAATACGGCAGCAAATAGAGAAAAAAACTGTTTACATTACAACTTTAACCAAGTTTAGATTCTATAAAACTGGGTTTAAAAACATTTGACTAAAATGATCCAGATCAAAAACACTCACTCTTCATCCTCGTCTTCTTCCATCCGGATCTTCTTCTGTGGATCAGACGTAGATCCTGTTCATTCAAACTGTCACAGAAACATGATAAAAACATTCAACAGGACAAACCTGAGACTTCGGAGCAGGAGATGAAGCAGCTCTTTTCTTTGATGTTTTAACTTCTTCCTCTTCCTCCTCATCCTCCTCTTCATCTTCTTCATCCTCATCCTCTTCAAAAGAGTGTTCCGGCTCCATCACTTTTGGAAACGATGAAAGACTCTGTCTTATTTTGTGAAACGGAGAACGATCCCTTTCTGGACAAACAGATACTCACTGACGAGGTGCTGCCCGCTGATGTGGACCGGACCGGATCCTGCTTTCAGACGAAACACCGCTGGGGGCGTGATCGTAAATCCACCAAGACACACCTGCAATGAACAAAACCGCTTGGGTTCACCAGAACCGACGATCTCATCTCAGAGCAACACAACCTGTAAATAATGAGTCACTCACGCTGGGCAGGGTAGACGGCTTCAGTGAAACGAGTACCGCTTTGACCTTCTGACCCTCGGAGTCCCGACCTTCTACCTCCACCATGTTCAGCTCGTCCTTTGTGCTTGGGTCCACACAGGCCTGCAGGAGCGAGAGGGATTACTGTGGTGTTAGTTTGGCCCACTCAGAAAGCAGGAAAAGAAACCGCTGGATTAAATGAATTACTGTGATTTCATCAGCAGTTTATTATAAACCTTCTAGGTTCCTGAAAGCATTAAGACAGTAATTATTATGGTGAAAATCCACATGGAATCAGATCCACTTGTATTTATGAAATACTGTTTGACTTAAAGGCTTTGAGGCAGATTTTCTGAATCTGTATTGTCAGTCAGGTAAAAATTCCATAACTATCGAGCTGATAGCTTCAGCCTCATTTCATTTCAATATGACAGAAGCTTCCGGGGGGAAACCTCCATTAGCAAACTACTGAAGAAAAGACAGAATCTTCCAGACTAAAACTAATCTGCAAGAGCTAAATAAAAAACACCATCAGTCTATTAAATGCATTTTTTACAATTTGCAATTCTGGACTCAGTATCTGTGATCAATACAGAGCTCTAAGTATAGAAGAGTGCTTACACATGGGCCTCTCCTTCCACTAAATAAAAGAGTGAGTAATTATAAAATACAGAAACTCCTCCTGACCAAAGGCTGACTGCTTATTCAGAGGGAGGTACCAGCTCAGTCGGTGCATCAGTGTTCACTGTAACAGCAAAGGGTTGGTGTGAGCAACTTGATCACCACCTTGCTTCAGATACACAGGTAGCTAACAGGTGTCTGCAGGACTTTGCTGACATGTTGAGGATTTGACCCTGAAACATCTAAATCATGCAGGATAGTGGCCCTTGAGACCTGAAGTTGCCCCATCTGATCTAATACATGAAATCAATTCCCAACAATCCAAAGTCGAAGATAGAAAACTTTTGAGTCCCGGTAGATCAGCTCATTTTGGTTCAGGTGTATTTCAGTGGATTCTCCCTATTAATACTTTTGCCCATGTGTTTATCAATACATTTAGCTATTTAAAAGCCACCATAAAATATTTTAATGTCAAACTAGGACTGTAAAGTCTCTAAATAACAAATTTACAGATCACATGGATTCGACAACTTGCAGAAAAAAATGAATTTTGTTCAACTTACCATCCTCAGATCGAGCTGATGCTCCAAGTCATCATCCTCAGGATTGAAGACCACTTCCTTTCCAGATTCCAACCTGCAGCCTGATGAGAAGATTTCATTGAAAGGTTAAGTGTGGAAATGAAAGCTAAAAGTGAAACAAGGAATCTATTTGAGTTTCAGAAGCTACAATCATGCCTGCTGCCAAAAAATGGAAAAAGAGCACGTGGATAAAAGTCTCTAGTTATGAAAATGTGGCCCAAATTCATGAAGGTTAAATAAATGGGAATACATGACTGTAACGTTCAGTAAAAACACTTTAAGTGATTGTCTTAAAGTCATTTTACCAAATACATTGAAGCTAAATAAATACCAGCAACAGTGCTAAGGATCGAAAACAACACATCATTTGTGAAATAAGAAAATAAATCAGTAGAAAACGGTGCGACGTTCAGCAACTAAAACCAGATCCTAGATTTTGTTTTTTGATGTATTAACAATCAAAATCCAATCAGGCTACAAATGATCGAATCTGCATCACATTTAGATCCGAATCACAATTTACCCTGTGATTGTTAGCACCAGTTATTAACATCTATACAATGAACGCAGGATATCCCCCACATGTGCGTGTGAAGCCACGTTGAGCCCAAGTTCCTCCGTCCAGGAACAAAATACGAACTAACTTAAACTAAACAGTTTATTATAATGTGTTTTTAAAACCAAAACAACCCAATATTCCCGATATTTAGAGGAGAAGAAAAGAAATCCTCGGATTTTAACACTTGCACAAGAGTAGCCATGTTGATTTGAGAAACCACGTGTGGCCGACAGGACCGACCGGGTACTTCCAAGGACTAAAAAACCTCCTGCTAGTTACGATTAATCCAACCAAGTGTGGGTATTTTTATTTTATAGCTGAAATACTGATACATTTAAATACATAATTTACAGCAGAGTACAACGTGTTTTAGCGGTCCTTCTCTTGTAGCTCCTAGCAAACAAACATTTCAAACGTTTTCTCACCGTAAAGAAATGTTTGTGGCGCCATTGGTTCGTCGTCCAGTCCGTTCATCTTTATTTAGTTTAGTGGAACTAACTGCTTTCTGTGGTGTAGATTCAAAGTACTGCTGATGAGAACCAACGTGCTACTTTTACTGCTTTTCTTCTGTGTTGAAAAGGAAGTTGAACGGTTTAACACTGCCCCCTATAGGATAGTCTTCTTCTTCTTGTCCTGTTTAATGGCGGTTAAAAAATATCCTATTTCGTTACCGCCACCTGCTGGTAGAGTGTGTGGATAAGATCAAGCAAGCATCCCCCTCAAAATTGTTATTATTTCTTTTATAATAATGAAATTATATCTTATAAATTACCGCTTTAGAAATATTATTTTTCCTTTTTATTATATTTCTTATCTTGTTCTATTGTTTCTACTTGGTTACAAAAGTCACATTGTCCCATAACATGTTTTCCCATTCTGTATAATGTGCTGTTGAGTCCAGTGTGTTTACCTTCTACTGAATCCCATAAACCATCTCCCCTTTCTCTCTTCTTCACATGCTTTTTGCCACCTCTCTTTGATTTTTCTTTTTAACTTTTGATTTGACTGTCATTTAATTGTTGCTGATCCTTATAGATTATTTCACTGTTTTAGCTACTGTTTCATTTTATTCACCCAGTGTGGTGGAATCCAGAGGAACCTGACTGTTAATCCCATAATCTGAATCTTGTATCATGTTTGCTGAATTTTGATCAAAAATCAAGTATTATTATTATTCAAACAACAAGTAGCTCACAGGTAGGCTATCATTACTGTACCTACATCTACAGAAGGCTGACAGCCAGAAAACATGCTTGTATAACATCAAAACCTTTAGTTTTACACAGTATTTCTACATAGGTGACTGAAATATTATCAGTAACAAACTATTCTGGATCCTTTTTCATAGACATAAAAGTGCCATTCTGCTCTGATTTCAGGGATTTAGGGATCACAAAGGTTTGTACTTTTGAGCTGTGAGAAGTTATGGTGTGGTAAGATGGAGAAGATAAGAAAGAAAGATTATAGATGTTAGAGAACACGATCAACTTACAAGGGGTAAAGACTTAAGCTGATTTCTGCTATCTAAAAAAAACACAACTCAGACCAAAATAACTTCATGCAAATGATATTTGATAAATTTGAACCACCTTCTGATTCAATTTACTTGCTTTTTTATGATGAAATTTCCACCAAGAAAGATGACTCTGCTGCTAATTTCTCGAGACACTAATTATGCAATAATGCAATTATCATGTAATAATTCTTCAAACTCATATAATGAAAACATCCACAACATATAAAATATTAGTTATTGAAAAATATTGAGTTAATTGTATATATTTACATGATAGGAGGCAAAAGCGATTTGTTTTTTTTTTATTTTAATTCATCAGTGAAATATTTTCACCTGCACTTCCTGTGACCGGTGGTTCTCATGGCAGTGGAAGGTTTTTTCACCACAACACCTACTGCTAAAAAATTATCCTAAACAATCCAGATATCTTTTTTCAAAAAACAAACATGAAAGACAACCGAGTTTAATAATTTAAATGTTTATTCTTATGGCTTAAAATGACTCTTTTGATTTCAAATCACAACTCTGATTCAGTTCAGGTCCAAAACGATGATGTCATAAAGGCATGTCGTTCAGCTAAGAGCTGCTCCACTGACTGCAAAAAGAACAACAATGAATATTTTAGTGCTTAAAATACTTCATACTGGTGAGTTTTCTGTAATGGTGGAACCTTTAAACTCACTCTAAGTCACAGAAAACCAGAGTTTAAAAAAAAAAAACACAGCCAGGAAACTACAGAAACATCCTGGTCTCGGTTTGCATGAAGAAGTCAGCGCCAAATATTCGTCCAACAGAAGCTGTTGTGTTACTTTTAATTGGATTTTCTCTGAAGTCTGTCACCTTAAACAACATCTAACAGTTTTTTTTGCAATGACGTCTGTTATTTAAGAAAAGACTCACATTGATCACATGTTGTTTTAAACAACTTAGACAGAGATTCACAATTATGTCCAAAGTCCCCCCCCCCGACACAGATTTCTTGTACATTCTTGACAACCAAGTGGAAATAAATAAACAAAAAATGCCCTTTTTTAAATATAAAAGCTGAGCTCCAACACTGACTCAAAGACAGACATTTCCGTTCTGGAAGCTGGAAACTTTCTACGTATTGCACACAACAAATATAAGACAAGAGACAGCAGCTGAATCAAAGCAAAAACTACAAGTAAACATACAAGAATCAGTAAAACTGCACCGGATGTTTACGGTAATTAAACACACACGTCCTCATGTTTACATGGCAAATCAAGCAAATATTTAGATATAAAAAAAAAAGACATGCAGTATATTTTTTTTGGAGAAATAATAATAATAAGAAACAAGACAAGTGAAACATATCAACTAATTGAACACATGGCTCGTCTCATGGCAGGCGCAGCCTCATGATGCAGGAGCATCTTCATCACTCGCTGGACCAGATGCGTCCACATCCAAACCCGTCAAAACAATGTTGGTGTATTGAGCTACTCAGCAGGAAGGCTTGAAGCTTCCCCTCCAGTCCTTTCATGACAGTGTCACTGCTCGGAGAGCCTGCTTGTATCCGGAGCCCAGCTGGACAGAACAGGAACAGGAAGAGGGACTGGGGGTACTTGCGCCCATGCACACACACTCAGACCAAGCCCTGTGATTTTCCACCTTTTTTTCTTCTTCTTTTTGTCTCCTGTTATTTCAACTTGTCCTACATCACGTTTTCAAACAGCTGCATGGATCTCATCATATTTTCATCCTGAGGAGAAAGATGTTGAAAGATGTGATAACCTGTCAGTTCTGCTTCATCACAGACTGTTAGAAACTGAGATGAATCACATGTTTTATATTTCCTTTCAAGACGTGTGCATATTATGACACACCAAACTGACTTAAATGTCAGACATATTTACACAGGACAAGGTTCCTCTTTTACGTTGCAGAAAAACGTGTTGATTTCCCTGCTGGATGTTTTAAAATTTCACGCAGCGATGACTAAAACGTTGATTCATTTTTTTTCAGCGTTTCTCACGTCATTTTTTTTACAACATTTATTCAGTTGTATGCAAACATACAGATTTTTTTCTAAATAAAAGGTTATATTTTGGTCTCATCTTTTTGGAAATCACGTGCTTTTGTCTTGCAGTCCTGCAATAATTGATACTAAGTTGTTTAAACAAGGAACTGATGCATCCTATCAGCCAATGAAAGAGGCCCAGCCAATAAAACAAATCAACTTGTACTTGGATTTTAGGATATTTGGAGTTTGCTTGACTGGAGGTTGGTGGAATCTCTTTAAAAACACTATAATATTTAATTTATGGGTGTTTGTAGATGCCTCCTTTCACTTTTAAATTAGGTGCTAATTGCAGAAATATGTACATTTCATTTATAAAATAAACAATATTAAATAACTCATTGGGGTGAAGGCATGATAAAGTAGAATATTTTGTGATATTAGCTCAGATGGGTTCTGTTTTTTAAATAAATTGTGCAATAATGTTGAGCTGTTCTGGGTTAATGATGTCAAATTCCAAAAACTAGGTTTCACAATCCAGAATTTGGTTTTAAGTTTTCCTGTTTCAAGTCAGCTGATTTAAACGACTGAGTTATTAACAAGTTAACAGAACTTGAAGATATGCTGAGGAGGATTCAGCTATTTGGATCAAGTGATGGAGAAAGAAAACTACAAGGATCATAAACTTCAAAAGACTTTTTTTTTAGTTGAAATATTGTAACTGAGCTGTGAATAAGAGAACCAGAACAAAAAGGTAGCTAATCATGGAGAAACTGATACAAATACTGTAGAATACACACCTCTTGGCAGGCTATAATAAACTCCTCCATTGTTACCACTCCATCTTTATTCTTATCCATTTTCTGTGGGATAAATTTACAGTGAATTGTGTTAGTTTCAGGTTAGAGGGAATTCTTTACATTGTGGCAAAAAATAATAAAAAACCTCTGTAGAATGCTTTGTAATAAAACTGCTCAATAATGATCAAAACTGTAATACCAAATGTTTCATATTTGATGTGTCAATTTTTAAAGGCTCCATCAACATCAGCGCATTAACAGAATCTTCCGTATTGATTCCTGTACATGTCTTCTGCCCTCTGGTGGAAATTGTAGGTACTACAGGTGACGTGTGCCTATAATAATTAACCTACATAATAACATAATATATCGTCAGATAATTATTATATGATTGTTTTCCAGCATAAACAGTATTTTCTTCTTATTATTTGAAGAACATAGTGTATTTAACTCTTTCATTCATTGTGTTGAACAGAGTGAACAGCTATTTAAAAACTGGTTTTACGTATATAAATGTATTTCAGCCTATAGTGGACCTTATTGTGTGACATCCACTGGCAGTGTTAACGATAATTCTTATAATATTGTAAGAATAATTTCATACTAATACAATAATCTAAACATGTACAATCGGTATAGACTTTTTTGAAAAGTAAATGATGATGTCATAATTAATGCATGAAACTAATGAAGTTAACAACCTGTTGAATTTGACTTCCTGTTTCTATATACCTGAAAAAAGGCATCCACGTGCTGCTGCGGGACGTCCCCCTTTATTGCCGGGTAGGTGTACTTGCCCATCATGTCATATATGGCCCTCACAATCTCTGTCATTTCCTGCAGGAACACACACTTCAGGCTACACCAGACAAAGATGCTGCTTACTGTTCAGACAGTGACAGCACAGTCGTACCTCTCTGTTTATGTATCCATCTCTGTTGATGTCATAAAGATGAAACGTCCACTCTAGCTTTTCCCTCAGAGTCCCCCTCAGCAGAATAGATAGGCCCATTACAAAGTCCTGCCAACAGGCGCAGCACCGAGTCAGCAGTTGTGTATGAGAACAAACTCTTATATTTATATTTGATTTTACCTTAAACTTAATGGAGCCATTGTTTGTGGTGTCAAATGCATTGAAAAGATAATGTGCGTACATGCTGGCATCTGCAACAACAACGTGAGTATCAGATGAAGACTTCACAAAGTGGTGAAAAAAATAGAAACAGTGTCATTTACCTCCATGAGGGAAGAACTGTGCATAAATGTGCTTAAATGTCTCCTCGTTTACGACTCCACTGGGACATTCCTGCGGGAAAATGATGAAAAACATTAATGTTACTGCTGGAAGAAAAACGTCATGTGGCGTGTTGAAGTGATCCGGTAACAAAATTAAGAAGTTACATTCTTAAAACCGCGATAGAGAATCTGCAGCTCCTGTTTAGTGAAGTTAGTCTGGGCTTCCAGTTGGTCCAGACCTTCAGGTCTGTGGCACACCATGGTCATCTCAAGCTCGTCGTCTGTTTTATCTGGGGGAGGGGGGGAGATAAAGATAGACATGTTAGACTCAGAACCTCTGCTTGTTTAATATTTGCTCTTTTCAGAAAATGCTGAAAAATAAGACAACTCAGCAAATCTTGAGAACCTGAAGGCTGCTGAAAACATCAAAAATCTGATTAGACTGCAGAAATAAGGCAGAGATGAAGAGAAGCAGAAGAAAAAAGAGGCAAGGATGAAGATAAAGAGAAAAAGAAGGATTCACGAGGAGCTACATGCACATGAAAAATTAGGTTGTCCCTGCAGGAGGTGAAGCCTTTTATTAATGTGAGGATGGTGATGATGGTGCTCAGCATCCGCCGCTGTGCGAAGACGGATGATAGTTAATGATGTGAGGAGATGCCTCTGCTGTAGGCGAGTCTTTATCACTGTCACGGTCTTTGGATGCAGGCCGATGTTTACAGCCAAACAGCTGGTGGGCGCAGCTCACACGCCGCTGAGATCACAAACATGAGCAAATATCCAGAGGGAAACACCCACTGGCAGCAGCAGAGGAAACACTCAAAACAATAATGTTTTCATTTTAAAATCTGCTTCACAGCAAGTTGCTCTGGAGTGATCAAACTATATCCACAGATCTAAATATATATGTTCATTTAAATGGCCCACGGTGGGAGTTACCTGTTGTTTGTGTCTGTGTGGTCCTCACCCTGTGCAGGGTGCGATCCCTGCTCTCACCCAATGATAAAACCTCATAAAAAAACTAAAAATAACAATAAATAATGTCTTTTTTTACTCAGTTCAATGCAGTTTACTTCTCTTATCATTGACTGAATGTGTTTTCTAGGATCTGAGCTTCTCAAAGCAACAGTGTGGTGTTATTTCAGTCTTCCCTCCATCTTCCCCTGAGCTCCATTTGCCAATCCCACAGCCTCTTGTTGTCATGGAGATAGACAGTCATAATAAATGGGTGCAGTGCAATTTGCACGCTTGTTTTCACCAGGATTTAAAAAAAAACTGTAACGACAACGTGGCATGACAACAAAACAGCAAAGGTGATGCTACACCTGTCACGCCTTCTGTCAGTGGGCTTTGATTTCTCTATAAAAATGAAACAGATAAAACAGAGGATGTAAAATGGAAAACAGGCAGGGGTGTTAATCAGTGGGTGACTGAAGTGTGGAGAGGAGAGAAGAAGAAGAAAAGGAATGCAGAGGAGAAAGAAAACAACATGCAGCAAAACAAGAAACAACACTTCATAAAAACATTTCAGAATTGAACATTTATACTCCTGTAGTCTCACAAAATGATCAGGATTCTACAGAATCCGTGTAAGGAGGGAGGTGCAGCAGCTGCTCTGTGCACCTACCGAGGGAAGTGTAACAGGAAGACATGAAGGAGATAATTAGAGGTTGGTGTCAACGCCGTCATGATGTAAAGCGGTAACCCCTGCAGCAGAAAGGCAGCACGTGTTCTTCCACTGCTGACATTTGGTGACACTCAGGTGCAACTATAGTTCAAAACAGGAATGTCACAGTAGCTTCACATAAGATGGGTTCAGTTGTTTTAATTGTGCTTTGATGACTGGAAAACTGCAGGCTGCATAACAAAAAGACCCTTTCTTGTCTACGTGTACAAAAAAATCCATTATAAATAAATTTTCTGTGTGTATCAGTATAATATATTTTATTTACAGGTTCATGGACTTTTGTGAGAGTTTGTTGAGACAAGAAAGAAGATAATATTTGAGATTTTATGAAGTGGTGAGCTGTAAAAAATGAGTTTTAGATAATTAATATGTTGCATGTTGCAAATGCGACTTCATAAACCTTTACATCAGAATCAGTTTGTTAATATCTTGTCATTGACTCAGAATTAGGAGATTATATTGAAGTGCAAATAGCAGCAGCAGATGCTAGTTGTGGTACTTCAGATTCTCTGGTGCTTTTAACAGGAATGTGATATTACTGTTAAAATAAGCATAGACAGCTAAACTGATGGGAAAATCGAGGTTTATTTGCAGCGCAGCATGAATGACATATCTGACTATCAACTGGTTTTCTCATGTTTTTTGTTTTTGCTTGATTCCTTCTAGTTTAGAGTTTTTGACATGGTTTGGATTTCCTTTACTGTTTGTTCTGTGATCAGTTGTTTCAGTGGATTTCCTGTGTCATCAGTTCCTGTTTCCTGCAGTTCCCTTATGTCTCTTTTCCACTAGGGTCGGTGAGGTACAGAACGGGTAGGTTCAGACCCGTTCTGGCTTGTTTCCATGGCCTTTTTTCAGCCCACCTCTGCCTCGGTCTGAAGCGTACCGAAGCGACCCAAAGCGCCCACCTGCTGTCAGTCACACGCCGGGTAGCCACTGATTGGCCTGGCAGTGTGCATGTGAAGTGATGCTCCTGATTGACCTCAACTGTGACGTCTTCTTACATGTCGTCCACAGTTTTTTCTTTAGAAAGAGCCACAGTCTGAGTACAAAGTACAAGAATAACTCCTCCACTGTTGTTTCCTGCTCTCAATGTGCACTTCTTTGTTTGTTGACTACTCTTGTATCGATTATGTGCCACTTGCTAAGCTGAGCACGCCCATGTCTCCACCCACATCCTTATTCCAGAGATAGTAATGGAAACACAACCATCCCGTTCCATAGTGGAAAAGGGGTGTTTCACACCTGTCTCTGGTTTGTTATTCCAGCTGTCTCCACTTGGTCATTAACCAGTAAACAGGTTCTTAGATTCAGTCTGACTGTCAGATCTTTCTGCTTCCTGCACTGCTGCTTTGCCTGTATTCAGACCTGCTTGTTTCTCAGTTTCTGGTGATTCACGTGTATCTTCTGATCCCACCACCTCTCTGTTCCTGTCTCTGGAGTGTCCTGGAGGATGTTTCTCTGAAAGATGGTCCAAACAGACTCTTCTCAACAAGTTTCTATTTCTGAGAGGTCTATTAAAGAACACCTCTCATCCAGCACCAGACTCCAAGAGGGTCCAGAGAACACATTTCAACTCATTCCTGTTTTCAGTGGTTCTGTTGTCTGATATTAACTTGCCTCTAGAGGTCCCCGTACCAACAGTAGCTTGTCTCAAGAGTCTCAGAGGGTCTTGCCTATCTGAGCAGCCTTTCAGTAAATTACCTGAGTTCCTTCTCCTGTCCCACCAGGTTGATCCTCCATGAAAACTTCAGTTTTCAGAACCTTCTAATTCTGGACTTTTTCCTCACTGACCTTCCTCCCTGCATCAGATATTGTCTGTACCTGCTTCTTCCTGTTCAAGGTAAAGTGGAGCTGGTGTCTAGCAATCATTGGGTGAGAGGCGGGGCTACACCTGGACAGGTCATAAGTCCATCCCAGCCACAGGAAATCCCTCCTATGAAATAATATGTTGTTATTGATGTTGCTGTTTCCTAAATAAATGTTAAAAGACAATATTAATTCATTTTGTGGTTTTTAGAGTCATAGTTTCATTTACAGGTGGTGAGATCAAACACAAGATATTATATTTGAAGAGTGTTAAATCTTGAATTAATACTTCATAAACCTCCTAAAGTTTAAGGTGAGTGTGAGAGACTCTTCTATTTATTGTGGTGTTAATTTCTGTTCTCTGCTCCCCATTTGCAGAGCGAAGTCTATCTGCTTTCATTTAAGACCACATCAGCAACATATTTACTGTGTGGGTGTGTAAGTGGTGCGTCGATGATGGGGTCACAGAACAGAAGCAAAGCAATTGTAATTTGGCATCAGCTGTGAAAAGAGGGACAGCTGGACAGATTGACACATCCTCTAAAATGAGTCAATCTAAAAGACTAGATTACACAGGTTCTGCTCAGCTCACCCAGCTGACCACCTTTTTAATTTCCTTTCCTGTCATGACAGAGGAAGAAGTATTAAGACCCTACATCCAGTTTCCAGAAGGTTTCTGCAGTCTTAGCGCTGCCGACCAATCTGGGGGTGTAATTGTGCGATAAGGAGGTTTTAATACATTTAGAGTCATTTATCTTCACTCTGTCTGGTGATTTCTTCACCAGGGCTAAGGCTTTATCTATAAGGTTCATACAGACATGGATTAGATTTATTTCACATGTTTGTTAAGTATTGGGATTATTAACTGGAATTCTTCACCCACATCAATTAGTTTAAAGGAAATTTGTTCTTTTTTCCCGCAATACAAACTGAGACAGTTTTGGTTCAATATATGGGAATAAATATAGAATCTTAATTTAATTATGAGCTTTTTATTGGTAGTTATTTTTAGGAATCCAGATACCTAAAATATCTGGGGTTGTTGTGGCCTAAGGGCAACTCACTGCTGCTGTTTTGATCCCAGCTTCTCCCCCTCCACATGTCTCCCCCCAGGACACCCTTGAAAGAGAAATAGTTTATCTCAATGGAACCTTCCTGTTTTAAAAAATATTGTAGATGTTTCTGCCAGACAGAGTTTTTATATCTCGTCTGTATTTGTGTCAAGTCAGGCAAACAGCTGTCTGTGTCCTGTTTTCTGAGGATAAAGTATTATCTGTTTAAGCTTATCTCCTGCAACTCTGCAAAGCTGGCACAACAACACACTTTTCAATAGACTAAAATAGAAAAAGATGACCTGTTTTGTTAAAAGGTTTCCGAAAGACTCAAATAGGACGAGAGATTTTATCTTCTCTGATAAATCTAAAAATCCAAATCTCACACAAATGGCAGCTGATAATTGATGCCTCCTCTGTTTTTTGGGTTAATCTTCATCGTTGTTCGCCCCATCGGAGTGTGTTTGCACTCTCCTTTGTGCCTTTACAACCCAGTCTCCATGACAACTGGCTCCTCAAGCATAAGGCCAGAGAGAGGTATGATATGTGAGCTGCGTGTTAATTCACACTTGCTGCATGTTTTTCTTTCACCCTCACGCACCCGCTGACACGTTTGACTGGCAGGCACACAGCTCACATATAATCACAAGAGTCGAGCAGGATTCGGATATTCAAGGACATCCTGTCAGTCTCTCCATCATTATCACAGCGCGTGTGTGAAAGCTCACAACTCCACATCATTCACAGATTTCATTCACTCAGCCTGAACAGTTTTGCAGCTTCCTCACTGCGTAAATATTGAAGCTTTTTCATTGAGAAATTCTCCGATCTTTTGATGTTTTTCTACACAGAAATGAAAAGCAGAGCAACTGGTTGAAATGCAGATACAGGATATTCACTTAAAACAAATCCAATGGTATTCCTTTTTTTTTTTCCTTTTTCACATCCTACATCAATTTTGCACATCTGAAAGTTGCTATGCTCAGATTTTTCTTTCTCTCTGCTCTTGCAGGATTCTGTTGTTGAAATACCTCTTGACGGTCTCCTCTGTTTGGTTTGCATGGTCAACGTGCCCACCACTGCGCCCATGTTGTCACCGTGGAAACCAGCTCGGTCAAACAACCTCAGAGATGAACAGTCCTCCGTGTGTCTCCCAGATGTTGTCGTCCGGTTGTCTGTCTTTCTCCGCAGCTCTAGTTTTCTCTCACAGAGTTTTCGCTCCTCTGATGTTTCCTCACTCACTAGGTTTCAGATCTGTCACTGGGGGTGACTCTCCCCCCACCCCCCCCAACACATCACCACCACTCTCCAAACACACAGACACGTTCAAGCCGCTCCTGCCGTTCTGCGCCACTCCCTCTCTACTGTGCTTCACTCTACTCAGCTGTCACCCCCCCCTTTCCTTTTCAAGCCTTCTGCCTCCTCGTGTGCTCATGTTGTTGCAGAAACACTCACTGACATGACAGAAGTGGCAGCATAACATCAATCAAAGCTTTCTTTAAATTCTATTTTTGACAAAGCCTTTATCTTAATCATTAGTCATCCTTCTTTTAAAACACACACACACACACACACACACACACACACACACACACACACACACACACACACACACACACACACACACACACACACACACACACATAAAACTGAGTAGTTAATGATGACTCCTGATCAATACCCCAGAGTGATAATGAACATGTAGTCTGCAGCTCACAGTCATGCAGACAGAAATTTGTCTTTATGCTGAAAGATAATAAACTTTATTCATTATTTAATATCAGTCTTGCTTTTTTATACCTGTGATGAGGGTGACAAATGTGTCTCCTGTCCTAAATGCTAAACATTAAAAATTAGACCAAAGTGTCAGAAACAGTATCACTCTATGTTTCCTTTCATCTTTATTCCATTCGAGACTCTCAGCTTTAACAGATAGAAGGTCCTCGCATCATGTGGACATCAAACATATTGGACTGAAAAATACATGCACGCTCAATAATGCTCATATTTTTTCTTTAAAATCTCATCAGTGTAAATTTCTGCAGGATGTGACTAGTTAGAAACAAGAGCAAATCGTTGAATTGAAAGAGTTGCTTCAGTGAATGCGATGCAGATGAAAAGGCATGAAAAAACCAGTTTAAACATTCCAAACGCCGCAGGCAGGAAATGTAAAATCCCTGCACTCTTTCTTTGTGAGAGTGTGTCGTGTGTGTATGTGTGTATGTATGTGTGTGTTCGGGGGGCACATAGTAAAAAATTCATGCAGTGCAGGTTTCTACAACATTGTATCTAGTTTTTCTTCCTTCTTGCTCAGGGTTGTGAAAAATAAGGCCAAAAATGTGAAAGTTGTGCAGTAGAACTAAAAAATCCACTTCACACAATTGCATTACTGAATGACTGAATGTGTTTCTTTCAGTGAAGGTGATATGAAATCAGATTATTTTAGTTATTATGAAAGGGTAAAAGCAACAAGCGCCACATTCTGTTCCAATAAAGTTCACATGCTCTGCAGAAGAACCACTTTGCACAGGAGCAGCCCTCCGTATGTGCTGATTCTACTTTTTCCAAGTCAAAATGTCCACAGTGAGAAAGGTCTATGTGCGTTGTTGTAACCAACCATGTGATCGCTCAGGTGGAGCTGAGGTAGCCATGATAAATTAAACATAACAACATTCATAATTCAGATACATTTGCATCTGTCCCACACTTGGTCTTCTATATACTTTTTAATCTTTATATTCTTGTGCATTTTTCTCATATCAAATGTTATCTTTAAAATAGAAAAAAATAAAACACTAAGAAGATGAAGTTTCACTACAGATTGTTTAATAGACACAACTAAAGGGATTTCCCTGAATTTTACAATTAAATATGTATTAACCCTCATAAAGAGGCCAAAGGGAAGCATGAGTGCTGAGTAGTTAAACAACACATTTCATTCCAAACAGAACTGATGCTAAACAAACAAACAATCCCAGATGGGGAATTTAGCACAGATTACTATGTAACCTGAAGTTATCTCCTGACAGATGTTAACCATCTGGGTGTGACAAGCAGCAAGAAGGCTGCACTGCAAGATGACTATCTTTCACTGTTCCTGATATTCATGAGCTCCACACAGCAGCTCACCACTTCCAGCTGAGAGGAAACTGTCAAGAAAAGCTGAAGCTATTTCCTGTTATCATGCATCACTTTAGATCAGGGGTGTCAAACTGTGGTGCAGGTACCACAGGTGGTACTCTAAGTCTCTCCTCTGAAGAAATCTAAACTGGGTGCAGCACTCTCTCCCTCACAGAAACTGCAGTGCAGATAACATCCAACATTTTAATTTGAGTTCAAACGTCAGCGGTACTTGAAAGAACATTACAAACACTTGTCTTTTAAACAGAGAAAGCAGATTATAGAGGCTGTTAATGGTGTTTTTCAAGGTGAATCGGGGCAAACATCCACATTTTGACTCCGCCCACCCTGCAATCGCAAATAAACATTTTGTTGACTATTGAAAATAATGACGTAATGAGCAAAAGGGAACAATGCCTCCCTGACAACTGGGTAACGCAGCACAGAGGAGAGGAACCGGTGACGGACAGGTGAAGCCTCACGGAGCTCTGAGGGTTTATGTGGAATAATAGAGAACAGTGACATCTGGTGGTCAACTGACGCCATAGCAAAAACTCAAGCCTTGACCCTGTTTCAGTCTAGGAAAGACCACGTGGTCGTTTTAATCTGCTATTGTTTGTTTTAATTTATAACAATTAATAATTACATCATCTTTACACATTCAAATGAATTAAATGCTTTTGTTAGACGACATAAACTGCATGGAAATACAATTCCGTCCTTTGAAAAGCATTTCAGATTTAACCAAAGAGTACATAGGCCTATACATGACAGAATACAAAGAATAACAATTTGGTTATTTTATATTTTAGAAAGCTTTATTTAAATACTGGACTAAAAGTCTAAATAAACTGGAAGAACAAGCGAAGCAAACAAAAAAACTAAAAAGTATGAAGTCAAAAGAAGCAGCTATGATAAGATGATGTTTGTTTATTCTGTTTGATGTTTGTAACAAGCTGTTGTTGTTTTTTTTAACCAGGCTGGTTCTGTTTTGTCTCTAAAGTCTGTCGACCTGGCTGGAAAACCAGTACGTGCATTTGTGATGCACAAAATTTAAAACGTGACTATTTGTACTTGTTTCACTGAATCCTGACTGGTTTTGATTTGTTTGCTTGCTGTTTTTTTTTTTTTTGCAAATAATAAAGTGTAACTAATAGATTTTGAAAACTAAACTGAATGTGTACAGTGAAGTTTAAATTCTGATTTGGTTCTATAAGAAACTCTTTATTGCCATTAAATATAATCCTGTTATGGAGAAATAATTATCAATGTTGAATGAACAGTATGAAAATAAACATAGACACACATTTCTTTTTTTTTTTTTTTATTTGATCTGACTTTCACTTTTAAAAACACATGTCAGAGATGTGGAAAAATAAAAAAATCTGGAACTTGAATAACCATCTCATTATAATATTTGTGTGTATTCTGAACTGTTGAAAATAACTTCTGTGTAAATCAGTTGTGTTGCTTGTGAAGCAACAGAGGGCAGCAGAGTCCAATTATCCCTGATCTAGCAGCACTTCATTTTGCTTGCAAGTAAATACAGAAAGAACAAGAACCCACACAGCAGAACAGAGTTTGTATATGTCAGCAGAACATATAGGTGTTAGAATAAAAGACAGCCACCGCCACATGGTGTATGCATCAAATTTAAGTAAAGAACAAGTAGTGAGCCCACATCGAGAAGTGGAGACGCAGAGAGAAAGAGAGTAGGCAGGAGCAAGAGATAAAAATAAATCTTGAGGAGGGCAGTTACATAAAAGTATGTAGTGAGGTGATGTAAAAAATTAAAAGCAAAGATACACACTGTCAGCTTCTATGCACTACTGCAACAGCCACAAGGAAAGTAAGAGAGGAGAGAAGGAAGGACAGAGTGATGTCCAGTGTGACTGTTGTTGTTAGATGGTTTTGTGTCGTAAATGTAAAACCTGCAGCTCGGGTCGATGCAGGAAGAGTCTCCATCTGCATTCTGCTGTTTACTGCAGGATCTGAGTCCACATGATAAAAACACACGGATGTGACTTTCACAACTTTGTTGCACTTAAAATGTTTCCTATTAAGTCTTACAAATGTATAAAAAATGTTACCAAAGGATAATAAAGTGGATTTATTTATCTGCTTTAAAACAATAATTCACTTGTTGGTAACCTTTCTGTTTTTGTTCCATATTTAACAAAATTTGGAATATTTAAATCAGACTTTTCTTCTTTTGATTATTGTCTTAGTTGAATATTTTATATAATGAAGTAAAAATGGCATGAACTTTAAAGATGGTGCTCTTAATTTGAAATCCTGTGGCAGCACCTTTTACAGCAGTGACCTCTGTACTTTACTAACGGGACATCTGAATCGGCCAACAGGTAGTTTGTTTCACTCCTTCTGCACAAACTGATTACAATCCTGAGTGCTTTTAGCTAAATGTTATGGATTATTATTCTGATTAACCTGAATCTGATCTGACACTGGCTTCGTGGTTTGGTCCAGAATGCCTTGGTAGTGTGAGAATTCACTGTGCCCTGCACAGATTCTAAATGCAGCATCCTTCACATCCTTAAAGTGAATGACCAAAAACGTCAGGTTTCTCTTTTTAAAGAGACCATTTCATACAAATTTCAGGACTTTGTGGTTATTTCTTAAGTATTTACTAGTAATATGAAACATTTTATATCTAAAAAACGTCAGGAAACACTGATTAACAGGCCTTTCAATTTGTCTGCATTAAAATTTGGGAGGTTCCGTCAGGCCTCGAGTAGCAGCTTGTTCATATTCATTATTCGAATTTGCTGGACTCTGGTTGGCTAACAAACTAGCCTATCAGAGCAAGGTATACTGTTTCCTGCCCGCTGTGCATGGCAACGTCAGATGTCGTGTCCTCCTGTTTGCTACGTTATGCTAACAGCTTTTAGCCAACAGCATGCTAGGCATGGTTTTAACTGCAGGAGCTGATGAATACTAACGAACAAAGGAGTTGTGACGAAACAGATACAGGCCGTTCGGACTCTGGAGAACAACCTGTGTAGTTTAAGAGATAAGAAATAGAAGTTGTTGACCTGTTTTCAGAACACCTGTGGAGCTAAAATATTCAACAGAAACCTTAGAACCTCATTTTTAATGGAAGGGCCTCTTTAAGTATATTAAGTCAGAAGCCTTTGAGCTTGTCATACTTTAGGTTAAATTTCACTTTTTTCTGTTTACACAATAACAAAGTAAAGGCAGAAAGGTTTATGTTAAAGAATTGACTTTAAATTAAACATGTTTGAAAGAAATTAGGATTTGTTTGAAAGAGATGTGGAGATACCAACAGTTAGTCTTCGTCTGTGTGTAGTCAGCTTCAGGCATGAAGGAGAACGTCACCCTTAATCACCAACTCTGACGTGCAGCTTGCACCTTTTAAAGGTCTTCTAATGAATATGCATGCAGTCGAATTTGGAAGCAACACATTATGTAAAGGTGAACAGACAAAGAGAAGTTAATTTTATGCATATGGGCAGGAGCCTGGCTAACAAGGAAAACACCAGAGGTAATCAGTGCGATGAGTCAAGATGCATTATACAGTTTCAGTCAAAACGAACTTATGTGAGTAAATGTGCATGTGTGAAGGAACATGGTAATTTATTTTTGCATTTAAAAGCATGTGTAGTTTCTCTGGAGAGCTCATGCTCGGTGATGTTTTCATGAGTTGTTTGTGCGAGTCACGTCTGGAGAGACACAGACAAACAACACAAATGACTCTGCTTCAGACTATAAGTTAAAACTCTCACCATGTGACTGTTTAATAATTAAAGATGAGTGATGTTACAACCATTTAATTTGTTTTTCCACGAATATCAATAATTGAAACATTTATCATACTTAGATGGGCAAACTTACTTGATGATGATCTATTTTATAAATAATCCTTTCTAGATTTTTTTTGCCACACATTTTTTTCAACTTTACTTCAGAGTTATTATTGAAAGTAAGAAGGATTAAGATTTTCTGTTCAGTGGATAACCTTTTGAATGATCTAAGAGATAGAGATTAGCTCTTAAACGCCTCCGCTTGAGGCAAGGAGGTTAATTCTTTGCTCCAAGTGGTGGAGTTAAGTATCTTAGTGTCTTGTTCATGAGTGTTTCATCAGTGATGATAAAAGCGTGGCTGCAGTCTGTTGTGGTAAAGAAGGACTGGGAAGATCTGGATGTGCTTGTCTGTCTATGTTCTGACCATCATCTCGAGATCTAGACCATAACTGAAAGAACAAGATCCTGGATCCGAGCAGCTGAAGGGTGACTGGGTTTAGCCTCAGATATAAAATGAGTTCTGTTTCAGGAGGGGAGCTTAAAGCAGAGCCGATGCTCATCTGCATTGAAAAGAGTCTGCTGAAGTGGTCCTGGCATCTTAGTAGAGTGCCTCCTGGTTCCCCCCTCTAAAAAAATATTAATTCTTGTCCTACAGCAAGGAGACCTGTGTGTCCTCTGTGTCCTGGAAATGCCTTGGTTCTGGGTTTCCTTCTTGAACCTGCTGCAACTGCAACCTGAACTCAGATTAGTGGAATAACATGAATTGATGAGCTAATGGTGAGCCACAATAAGGCAACTTAAAGCTATTCCAGTCTGAAAAATGTCTCAGTATCTACCCAGATATTGTTCATAAACCTTTACATCACTATCAATTCACAGTGTCACATGTTTCATGTAGAAATGTTCTGATAATTCTGCCCAAAGTGCCTGAAACTGCATAAGAAGCTGTAAGGCTCTCATAAATAACTAAAAAGTTCTTAACAAATAATCAAGTAATGCAAAAATATAGAATGATGAAAACATTTATAAATAACTATCAAATGTTTGAGTCATAAAAAAGTTCTGTTTGTTTGTTCATTCCTTTATTTATTTATGTACGTGTGTGTGTGTGTGTGTGTGTATGTATGCATGCATGTATGTATGTATGTATGTGTGTGTGTGTGTGTGTTTGTTTGTTTGTTTATTTATTTATTTCTTGTGTATTACACAAATTGTGTTTTAATTGTGATATGATGTCCAGTGTGGCGTGAGAATGAATCCGATCGACGTGCAAACCTGACAGAACTGATAACGAGCAGACAGGAAAATATTTTAATAGAAGAAAAAGAAAGATGTTTGTTTGTCGTCCTGTTCATTTTTAAAAAGAGAATGGGATATTTAACATAAGCAGAAAAATCTCTTTGAAAATAATCTGTTAAAAAATGAAAAGACTAAACTTTTCTGTATTTTAATAACAGAGGATTACTAGAGGACGTTAGTATATTTTAGAGAGTTTACAGATGGTCTAATTGTGGGCAGGAAGGATCACCTGTGGTGGTTTGTGTTGCCACAATGTGAAGAAACACTCTGTTGTTCCACTAAAAGGAGGCTCGACATGAAAAGATTGCATAACACTGTTTTAATCTGAGGTCATTCAAAGAGCTACTTAAAACAGCTAAAACATTATTTATACATGAATTTTCCACCAAACTGCTTTAAAAATGTTGTTAAATGGAATCAGTTTGGGTGCAAGTCATACAAAACCGAACTGCAGTACATTCAACAGTTTGAAACACCCACAGAAATTATAATTAGTTGAAAAAGCTCCACTGCAGGAGACATGTATAGAAACATTATCCCTCCTTTCTCTCAGTTTTATCTAAAGGGTTACTACAAAAGACTCTTAATTAACTCGGTGACATTTAATTATATAACGAAGTAAAGACGGAATCCCTGCGCTGCTCAGTGCAGAAGTATCTTTAACTTGTGTCAGAATAGTTCACAAGGAACTAAAGATCATTTGGAAAAAAAACTTCAGACAGAAGAAGGACAATATCAAAGGAAAAGATGTTCAATGGGATTGAAAAACTCTTTTGGAATCATTTTAAATTTCATCTAATTACTTTGTTCAAGCAGTTGTAATTAGCTCCTTAAAGGAAAAGACTCAGAATAAATCAGAATCATTGAAGGACTTCACTTGTGAACCCCTGCAGTAACTCATACTGTCTTTGTTTGAAAAAGCAGAGTATCAACCATTTCAAAAGCAACATGCTTTTCTTTTCTTTCTGCAGTTTTACAAATGCATCATTTTACTTTCTGACAAGACGACCACAATAACAATGCATGGCAGGTTTTGAGAGTTAGACCAGCTGATTATTTTTCATGTCTGATTTGTCAAGTTTGCATTATGTGTTCTGTAAAAAATCCATTCCTTTCGTCCCTCACAAATAATTTAGAGGTAGATAGTAAGAGCATCTTTTTCTGGATGGAGTAAACAAGCCTGAAAGTCCCGTCCCACTGTGCGTCTTTCAACTACCTGCACAAATATTTAATCCACCACACTTGTCTGTAAATATGATTTAAAACTGACATCAGGCCTCAGATTTTTTTTGCAAGTGAGAATAAAGATGTTACATGTCCGTACTGGCTTTCCTATGAACTCTGACTCAGCATGTGTGTTTATCCTCTGCAAAGGTGAAAATGTGACTTGTAGTTATGGGAGATGAAAGAGAAAAGTTTTATGAGAGGTGTGCATGAATGGTCACATGACCTCAATACTTTGTACACAAAATGCACATCCATCCATCCATCCATCCATCCATCCATCCATCCATCCATCCATCCATCCATCCATCCATCCATCCATCCATCCATCCATCCATCCATCACAGGGCCATACAGAGACAACAACCACTCGCACTTAGAGAAAATTTAGAGTTATTAATTTACCTCATGCATGTTTTTTTTTTTTTTTGGACTTTGGGAGGAAACCCGAGTCCCCAGAAAAAATCCACCACATACAGGGAGAACGTGCAAACTTCATGCAGAAAGACCCCAGTCTGGATTCTAACCCGGGACCGTCTTGCTGACAAGGCAACAGTGCTACCAACTGTGCCTTTGTCTATGCACATATTTATTATTTATTACATATATTTTGCACATATTTGTTTGTAATTGTTTTTTTTGTGCCAATGCTGCTTTTCCCTGTTAATCCACACATATTTAACCCTGAGATAAATTAGTGAGATGGTATACCTGCATCCTGACACCACTTAAGTCTGAATCTAAATTAAATTTAAGGCAAATAGTTAAAATAAACTTAAAGGGTGTCTTTTTGTTCTTCCATGCAGAAAGCTGTAAAGCCCTTTTGTGGAGTCCATGCCCTGGGGCTAATTAGTTTAGAATTAATCCACAAAGCATTTCCGTTAAATACATTCCCTCCTGGTTTCATTTAAGGGGTCTGAATTGCCGTAATGTTAAATTCAAACCCAAAATTTTACCTGAAAAAACATCAACCTCATTCTAATTAATTCCAGTGTCAGATCAAATATGTGAAAGAGTAATTAAAATCAAGGGATTTGTTAAAGAAAAGTCACAGTACCTTTAGTTAGACCTCCTGAGACCAGTCTCTGCAGGGACTGGATTAACTTCAGCACCCCCTGCCTGCAGCGGCTGGTACAATCAGCCATCCCCAAGTTAAAGGCAGAAGCAGACGAAGCAGATTCCTTCCAATGTTTATCAAAAAGAGAAAAACAAAGGATTACTTTTGATGTGGGATGAGATCCTTATTGCAAAGAACAATCTTGTTTTAAAAGCATCAGTTGTTGGAGGGTGGGGGGTGGTGGGTGGGGAGTGGGGGGTGGGAGGAAGACCTTGTTCCTGTAGAAGCTTCAAAACAGAATATTACATTTTACAGTGTTTTGACTTGCTGGTGAAATCTTTCCCAATATTCAGAAAGACATACTCACTCATTCTAAAGACACATACACCCATCAGTCTCACATGCAAGTACACACTCTCACACTGTAGTGATGAAGTTAAGAAGCAGGACAAAAACTGTAATAAAAAACTGAAAATGCACCCAAACAGCTGAGATATAATAATTACCAGGTAAATCTATGCAACTTAATTTAAAATCTAACAAAAAAAATGGCACATGTTTATAAGAGCCTCATGAGTCAAACAAGAATTGCAACCCTGGAAGTTTTGGTTTACAGCTTAATCTCATCTGTTTTGCTTACCTCTCTGCCTCCTTGTCTTGAACTCCTGCCTGCGCAGCAAATATTTATGTGTGAGGAAATCCTCTGAACTGCAGTAGCAGCCCTACGGCTGTGCTCTGTGGAGGAGTTTTTGCTCTGGTTGCTCTTAGCAGATCGGAGCCGCATCGAGCACCAGCAGCCACCAGGCTGTTCCCTCCCTCCCTGCAGTGAGGTCCCTCCTCCTGACTTGCATTTGTGCTTTCTCACGCTGATGTTCCTTCTTTAAATCTTTGCGCAGTTGAAAGATCCAGTAAACAGCCTGATGAAAAGGCTGAGGTTGGAAGATTGGATGCTTTTGGAGAATAGATGACCTCTTCACATCCATCCTTTTTGTAACAACTTTTATCGACCTGAGATCAGTGATAACAGCATCAACATAAACAGTCAAAATATACCACCTTTCAAAGTTATTATAAACTTTTGAAAACATCAAATTTATGAGTGAAATCAGAGTTTCTGTCATTTTGATATTTGTTTATTTCATGAGGTCAATATAACTGAAGACTGAACCTCAAAGTCGCACATAAGAAAGCAGCTGCACCACAAACAGCAGAATACTTGTTGAAGTCACTCTATAACAGGTTATGTAAGTCAGCAATGGGCTCGTCGTGGAGACAGAGCTTTTGATTTCTCCCTCCAGTGAACTGGAGAAATTCTCTGAGAAAGCATGACACAATGCTACCTCTGTCCACTCCCCCGTTTAAATTTAATGTTTATAGATTCTATTCATCCTCTCACCGCCGGAGTCACATTTTAGAACCCCCTCGCGATCCAACAGTGTTGGACAACAACAAAAGAATACATCAGAAATGGTGTGACTTAAGGTTGGTTGGTTGCAGAATCCTGTTTTGGATTCAAGCAATTTATTGAGTGTGACATTAAAAATAGCAGCTCACAGCAACCCACACAGTCATAATGTACGAGCTGACAATTGGTAACTGCAATTAAATCACAAGATTATAAATGGAGCCAAAAAAAAAAAAACTGTGAAAATGTCAGTTTATTTTAAAGTTCAGCCCCAGAACTAGTTTGACATTTTCATGTTATGCTGCAAATGCAACAGGTTGACGCCTTGATTTAACTGGAAAACACTTTCTGCATTTAGGGTCATGGCAATCCATTCTCTATATGAGCTCTTATTTGTCCAGGGTCTCAAGGGGGTAGCTTAGGTAAAAGGCGGGGTTAGATGCAGGTCAACAGTCCATTACAAGGCCACATGAAGATGAACCACCATTCACACACACAATGAACCTAACATAAATGTTTCTGATGTGGGAGGGACGCAGAGTCTCTGGAGAAAACCCACACATGCACTGGGAAGGACATGCAAACTCCAAGACAAGCACTAAACTACAGCCGTCAGTCAGACTATAAACTTAAGCCTCTCATGAGTAATCAATCAATCAATCAAAAATACTTTATTAATCCCCGAAGGGAAATTCAAGTGTTGTTGTAGCTCAGTTCTTTTTCAGGGAGCCATAGAGGGTTCTAGGTGTGGACAGGAAGGATCTCCTGTAGAGGGTTCTAGGTGTGGACAGGAAGGATCTCCTGTAGAGGGTTCTAGCTGTGGACAGGAAGGATCTCCTGTAGCGTCTGTGCTGCAGCGGATTATGAAGAATCTTCTGACTGAAGACACTCTGTTATTGAGTTACTGTGTTCTGAAGAGGATGTTGAGGGTTTTCCATCATGTTCTTCATCCTCCTTTGGACAATCAACTCAAGAGACTCCAGTTCAGTCTCCAGGACAGAATCAGTCCTCCTTCTCCATCTGTTCAGCCTCTTCATGTCACTTGCTCTGATGCTGCTTCCCCAACAGGTGACTGCAGATGTGATCAGCTGACAAACTCCTCTTCTTTTGCAGCTCCTCTTCAAATCTCTGTCTTCTCATATTGTTTGAAAGCCAGGCAGAGACACGCTGGAGTCCAGGATATGTTCCTTTAGCTATGTCTCAGTAAAACACATGATGCTGCATTCCTGATACTCTGGCTGGGTCTTCAGCAGAGCTTCAAGTTCATCCATTTTGTTAGCAAAGAGATCTCACATTTGTCAATATGACTGATGGAAGTTAACTCTGTAAGTCTTCATCTGTTCAACTAATAAAGATTTGTTTGTGTGCCAGTTTAATAAAACACTGTGAATCTGTATTGCTTTCCATGTTTTTATATACACACACACAATCTGACAGTCTCAGAAGACGAGTCTCAAAGTTCCTGTTTGTTTAATCAACTGTTTTGAAAGTGTAAAATCTCTGCACATATCTTTTGTTACGACCCAGGCTCGTTTGGGCTGTAACAAGGGAAAAATAAAATATAAATGGGAGTGTGAGCTTCTAAAATCTTAAACAAACTTGGGAGGCGTTTGTAAAATCAACAAGATGGTTTATTTACAAAACTCTATGTTAATCAACTTCTTCAGTCTAGCGTAAGGAAAAGGTCGAATCTGTAATCCGATCTCATCTCCCCTCATCTCATCTTCCCTTCTGCCTCTGGTCCATGGACTTTTAATGTCACCAGCTGACCAACTCCGACTCAGCAGATCCAATCAGCTGATCTCCACCAGCTGTCTGCTATTAGTTCAACAAGGTGGAACAGCTTCTGTGGAAAAGAAAGAGGGACAAAAAACAAAGAGGGGAAGAAAAAGAGAGAGAGAGAGAGAGAGATAGCGGAGAAACAGGAGTACACAAACAAACGGCCCTGCTGGGACTCAGAGGCCGTAACACTTTAGATTTCTGAACATAGAACCAGAATTGGTTTATTGTCAAGTTTTATTTGCACATTACAAGGAATTTGTCTTGGGTCAGAAGTTGCAGAAAATACAGAGAATGAATCAAAGTAGAATAACAAACATAAGAACCGGCAATATTTATAAGTCCAAAGCATTTATGCAATAATGCAAATGTTTGTGCATTTCTTATAAAACTGTTGGGTGCAAATGAATCAGTGGGACCTGGACACTTTCTTCATCAACTGTAAACCATTTTATCCCCCTGGTGATCTCACGTCATTCATTCTGGTTGGTGTTTACATCCTGCAGACCAACGCAGTTAGAAACTTTAGTTTATAAAACTTTGCTCTCTATAATCTTGCAACATTTTAAACTAAAACCCAATAATGTGGTTCTCTGTAAAGTCAAAGAAGTGAAACAATCTCAGCAGACAGAAGACTGCAGTACTAAGTCAGACTCTTTCAGAATCGCTCCTTTTCTTGTTTTTTTCTTCTTCATAATCTTCTTTAACCCTACTTTTAACTCTTTCTATCTCCCTCTATTGTATGTGAGTCACTGGCCTGGCTGCTCTCTGACGCTGCACTCCTACCTCATCCCTTTCATCTCTTCTGCCTCCAGAAGTCCAACTGCTTCCTTCATTGCTGTAAATCATCCCACCTCTTAAAATAAAAACAGTTTACGCTCTGTTTACTCTTTCTGTATGTGCATTTGAGTCCTTTTAGTTCAATCATTATGAACATCTGTTTATGCATCTACTTTGCAATCAGCAGCTGGAATGACATGATATAACATGGCCCAGATTGTTTACTGTTCTTTCTTTATCAAGAGTTTATGTCTCTGTATTAGAGAAGTACAGAAAAACAGAACAAACATGCCACTGTGGAGCATTTCATGTTAATTTGGGAGGGTCTCAGTGTCTTGATCAACAGTAATATTTGGATAATAGTTTTTTCATTCGAGGTAAAATCATCCAGAAAATTCTTAAATAATACTTATAAAAGGTGCATGAAATTAAAAGCACATATGAGATACTTATATAACAAATCCAAATAAAATTACTTGAAATTATTTGAAAAGAATGTCATCTTTAATCTCGGCAATATTTTAATCTTTTAAATTGAAATAAAAATAAAAAATCAATCAGCAGACCATTATTTTTTTACTATTAGGATTAAATGCATTATACTACAAGTTGAATAACATGAATAGCCTGCTAATATACAAGTTCCAGGCATTTAGAAACAATTTGTTTTTATCTAAACTCATATCTTGTTTATTTCACAAAGTCCAAGACAGCTGGAGCCACTGATGTCTGAATATGCTTCATCAGCTCTGAATAGGTTAACAGGTGCACGACCTGGAAGAAGTAAAGCCCAAAGATTTTCCACATGCATCAATACTCTCACTTGTTATCCTTCAACTATGAATGAATGACTTAACCATGGAAAAAGCAAACAGTTTAAGTCACTTCCTGTCAGCTGTCTTATCACAAAACTAAACGGAGATCCACTCAAGAAGTTATTTTTCTGATCTTTTGTTCCTGGTTTATTTTGGAAGTCATGTTCTTAATCCTGTGATTGTCATCGATGTTTCCACCTGCATCTTATCAGTCTGTAGACAGTGTCTGTTTTTCCCATTTCTAAACCCACTTGTTCTTCATGCCTGTCACATTTCAAACCTGTGATCACCCAGTCCGGTTCCTGAGACCCGTTCTCCTGCATGTTTAACCCCATAACATCCACCTCTTTAGAGCTTCCACACAAAAGTTCCCATACCTAAATTGCTGCCAGCTGTAGCTCTTAAGTTTTTAGGGTGACTGGTTGGCATAGAAATTATGTTTTGGACGTTTTTATTGAGAAGAAATGCTTTCCAGTGATGCATAACTTGCTGGTATTGATGTAAAATTGACGATCCCTAGTCCGGTACGGTGGCAAGCATGGCGTTCATTGTTTTCCAGCTGCAACACACCTGATTCCAGCTGTTATATTTCATCCTCAGCATATCAAGTTCTGCAGAAGCCGGGTTATTACCCTTTAACATCCAATACACATAGAAACTGACTTCAGCGACCATAATTCCATACCTTTCCTCCAGTCATGTTACAATGTTTTATGTATACACGTTTTCTTTCTGTTAATGTGCTATGACACACGAGGTTTTGCTTCATCCAGCCTCTCACGTCTTGTGTCCTGCATTCGAGTTCTTCTGATGCACATAAAACTAACAATGTGACCTGAAACCATAGAACACAAGTTTTCTATCATTCTGATCATCTGAGACAAGATCATCAAAGAAATTAAGAGCATGTCTGCACAGATTCCTCCAAACAGCAGGTGAGATACATTAAATGCACATTTGGGAATCATTTTCTGGAATTTTTATTATTTATTTATTATGATGCATGATCCTAATTGCCCCAGAGGTTAAAGGTTGACACGAAGCACGACAGAGACACTGTCTATGTTCCCTTTCTGACACTGTCATGTGACAACATTTTTGAATAACATCCCTGAAAAAACTCACCCGAGTAACCATGGTAATGAGAGATTAGAAGTATTTTTGTACAACCCTCCACCACTGAAAAAAACACAAGTGTGTTCACATTTATTTAAGGAAAACATTGTTGCCATAGTGAAGCTCACTTTTAAAGAAAGTTTTAACACATATCACATGATCCTTATACGACGTTATAACAGTTATTCCTTTGCTGGCTGCTTTTTACTTCCTGTTTAGTTTTTTTCAGCGTTTTGGGATTTAAGCAACGCTGCATCCTCACTGCATTGCCTCCCACACTCAGAAACCTACAAGCTCAAACAAATCTGAACACAAAAAGTTAATCAGTCAGTTATGTAGCAAACAAAGAGAAGTGGGACGTGAGAAGCCACAGAGCTAACATACTTGTAAGAATAAGATGGAGATGACCACATGCAAAAACATCCCCAGAGAGCATCATGTTCGATATAAGCACAAAAAAAAAACACGTTTTTATTTTTCTTGTGTCAATAAAAACAGTGAAAACAAATGAAATGTGATAGTTTAAGATACTACAAAATAAGTTCGCATAGATGGATTTAGTTGCTTTAGTATTTTTTTAGTATTGAAAATTGCTTTTCTATAAAACGTTTTTATGCTGCTGATGTAGCTGAGACTAACAGTTTAAAAAGAGAAGTGCTGAGGATGCTGAAAAACAGTAGGGTTGAATGCATGAGCTCAAGTTAGAGTCCTCTCAGGAGACATTTAAGATGAACAAAGGTTTACAGAACACAAAAACAATTAAAGGGTTCATTTTTGTGTGTTTATTTAGCCCAAATGGCAACTAATAGTTTCCCCTAAAGTCTGCAAAAGACATTAATCATCCAGCAACTATCACTGCTATTTTGTTCAGGCCCATCATGTACGATTGTCTAATCCTGTGTAGAGGCTGTCTTTAAAACAGAATAATGAGTTCTTCCATGGTTATAGAGAAACCAGAAAATAAATCACATTTTGAATTAATTCCTCACCACCCACCTCACATCCTACTCACATGCATAAAGTACAAAGTATTTAAATGTTTTCACAATCCCTGGACAATAAATAGCATGTAAATGATGCCAATTGGGCTGAGATGATGAAACAAGCAGATTAAGAAACTCTCCTGAAGTTGGAACAAATGCACATCTTAAAATCTATTATCAATATACAGTCTTCTTGTTTTATTCTATTCTTTCTGCTCCGGTCTTTGAACTGAACAGAGTCCACATGGAGTCAAGGGTTTACACAGCCTTTTATGAAGTCTAATTATATATAACATGCTTTAAAATGAAAGTTTATCTGATTTTCTATATGGCAGACATATTTTTGAAAGCTATATAATCTGAGATTTCTCTGTGGATTTTAGGTCAGTGAAGCTCTGTCATCTTCCAAATGGTCCAAAATCATCAGTGTTTTTTAATATCTATGGAAATAAAATACTCAGTTTTGAATAATAGTCATGATTTCTGGCGAATGTATGAAGGTGAATGTTGGTCTACACTTCCCTCTAGTGGTAATATTTTACTTTAGTCAGAGCAGGTAATGTTTATTGCTTCTGTTATAACTGTTAAAAGGTTCAGTTTGTTGCATTAAAGATACGAAAACTTAGCTGTACAACATACTCTCGCTAAAAATGAATATACCTGGTCTAGTTTTACCTGTTTCCTGTGAAATAACAGCAACTTCTACATTGCATGATGAAGCCGTTGTATTGTATTGTTGCCATGGTAATTCTGAGCCTGCCCTTCTTTCTCTTCAGCAGTTATACTTTCACTTCAGATTTTTTGGAACTTGAGGGTCTTACACGTTATCTTAGCATTTCCTTGGACAGTGGACGACCACTCGTACCACTAACGCCTTGATTTTAAACAACTTCTCTATTTCCTTTTTCAGCCTTTGGTATTTCTCAAGCTTATGTTCCTTCTTTTTGATGGTGTTACCCATTGAGATCACAGCTGCACCGATTGTTGACCACCACAATATCCGGCTGGTTGGTCATCACGTGTTTGTCTTTCAGGATCTGGAAGTCATTCCCTGTTATTCTCCACCACTCTTAGCAGAACTGCCCACTTTAACCTGCAGGACCTCCATCCAGCCCCGGCGTCAGGGGGTCAAGTAGGGGAGCATTGCCCCCTCACCCATACCTCATAGCCCCCTCATTCATAGGGCTTGTGATCGTCTCCTCATCACCAGCTGCGGCCACCATGTTGGATGCGCAGAGTTGCTTTTTTCTTTAGGGAACAGTGCACTCGCTCTCGGTCTTGTGGCTCAAATACAGTATAGTAATTATTTCATCTGTTTACTCTGCGTTGCTGTGTTGTGGGGTGCAACAGTGCACGGGTTGTTTACAAAAACCATAGTTACCGACGCATTCAACATGGCCGCGACAACCCATGATGCATTGCGCGATCATAGGCCCTATTCTATTGGCTGTCAGAGTGGTAATGATTTTTTTTTTTTTTCAGCTGAAATTTTTTTGGGAGTAGTCACAATTTTGTGTCTCACAGTGTATTAAAACATACTCAGCTAAATTAAATTAATAAAATTAAAAATAAAAATTTTAATGTGCATATGAGCATATGTGCTTGTCCGGTAATAATAGACCATATAGATTAAGTACAGCATATGTCTGTTTGGATCTGTGGGGAAATCAAATCAGCCCCTCAATGGTCATCACATGCCCCCCTAACAATATGGTTCTGGAGCTGGGGCTGCTGCACAGATGTTCCTCCTGCACACGCTTCCATCCATTTGTTTATGGCACAGAAACATGCATTTATCTATGCTACTCCGGCTCAGTAACATGTAAATGGTTCAACAATTTGCAGTTAATAAGCACTTCACTTCACTCTAGCAGCTGTAGAAACTTTGCCGTCATGTCTCTGTGAAAAAAACATGATAATACATTTACATAATCTCTGCTGTGTTTTCAATGAGAGCTTCATGCTGCTCATGTTTATCTGCAGTCAGTTTGAGTTAATTGTCTTTGCTCCATGAACACAAATAAATCCCACACAGACACACAACAAAACAATAATAAAGTAATTATTGACACGCTAATAAAAGGGCTGCTTATTGCGTTGCAGGTGAGATTTAGTTTTATTTTATTTGTCTGTGTGCCGTGGAAAAGTAACACAAGAGATCACAATGTTCATGTAAACAGAGATAACTGCAGGGAGACAGAACATGTGAGATTATGGAAGCTGTGTTTGGATTATGATTGGACCTTGTATAAACAGAAAGAAAAGTACAATAAGGGTTTTACTGCATTGACCTTGATCTATTTTAATATATAAACGCATCTTTTTAAAACTTGTTGTTAAAGAAAGAAAGTTTTGGAAGCTTGTTGCATTTACTTTTAAAAAAGTTCATTTTTTCTGAATTAACAAGATAAACTGTGGGGGGCAGAAGTGGTCCCTGCCATCTGTAGCCTTTAGCTCTATCATTTTCATGTGCTGGTATGAGAAGCTCTTTACACCTGAACAGGCACAAATTACTCAGATATCTGTGCAATGTTGACAAACTAATATTAATTCTATCTACATAATTTAGAGACAAGAGTATTTCCCAGTGTCTCAGCCCCAAAACAAAGTAGAAGGGACTCAAACTCAACAAATGCAAAAGTCTGGATTTTTAAGGCTTATTAAACATTAAATATCTGTTGTTAGCTGTTGTTTCCATAAAACTACACTTACTTCTCATTTTTCACAACGTGTGAGGCAACAAGATGCAACACCTCAGCAAAGATGATACGATCCCTTCCAGCTGGTGGTTCAGCTCATGGAACAGAATCTGGTACTGGCTGTAGAAGTTCTGTCTCTGGATCCATTCCTGCACCAACATCACAGTCTTCTCTCCAGGTCCTCAAAAGCAGCAGCTACAGCTGTTAGATCTTCTTCATCCTGCAGCTGCAGCTGTAAAAGGTGCAGCTGGAGTCTCTCTGATTTATTGTCATCTTTAAAATTAGAAGCTTTTCTGCAAATTTCTGAGTAGATGTGATGATCAGCACAGAATTTTGGTGACAGTGGACCTCCACAACATTTATTCCCTGACAAAATGTGCCAACAGCTGGAGGTTTTAATATCTGCAGCACGTAAACAATCAATTTTATTTTAACTTTTTGTGCACACAAAGTCTGATTTAGTGAGTTTACTTTAAATAAAGTTCAAATATTCAGATAACGCACACCTTATTAATTACACACAATATTAATTGTATTATAATAAACTAATAATGTAGACTTTTTTTTACTTTGAACCCTTTAACTTTTAAACCAGTATAATGACCTTATTTCCATGATATGTCTGTTCTAGTGTTTGTTCGAGGACCTAATCTACCAAATTTTAAT
Source organism: Pachypanchax playfairii (assembly GCA_006937955.1). Taxonomy (NCBI): domain Eukaryota; kingdom Metazoa; phylum Chordata; class Actinopteri; order Cyprinodontiformes; family Aplocheilidae; genus Pachypanchax; species Pachypanchax playfairii. The sequence goes on along the minus strand of SSNP01000015.1, from coordinate 5,540,613 downwards.
CCAATTAGAGAAACAAATGTGATTTTGTTTGTAGCAGAGTTCTTTATTTTCTTCTGTCGTCAGCTGTGACAGCTGATCTAACTATAACTGCTCATTTACTACAGACATGTGTGTGAATTTTCCATCACAAGTCCTACAGGGTAAAGAGCTTATTGCAATGAAACAAGATGCCATTATACTTAATTATGAAATAATTATTGAACAAAATCTAGGGAATTTTCACAAAATGTAAATGTTTCAATTTAGACTTTTTAAAGGAAATATTTAAATGGTTTAATTATAATGTGTGCTCAGTTGGTCATCTTAAAGGTACAATTGTATACAGTTAGTTTTGAAAACAACACCTCGTCATTCAATTTAACATTTTAGGACTGAAGATAAGTGTCTGTCAATAACAAAGGAAATAAAATTAAACATGAGAATGTCACAATAAAACAAAATACAATAGTGTTAATAGGATTGTTGGGGTCATTTTATGACTGTTGGATTGATTTTTCCTTCTATAAACTTTTATTCAATAGGTTTTCGTGCAGACTTAAACCCAGAAGATAATCAGCGCAGCTAGTCTTCAACATAACTTAATATTTTTCATGGGACAACTTGTTCAGCTGCCGTTAAAACATCCAGGAATTCCTTCAGGTCATTCTGCTCGGGGTCGAGTCAAACGTACACATCTTCTGCATATCAAATCAACGTGCTGGTCACACATTTACTGACATTTATAGGGCAGTAGAGAAAGAAATGACACAGTTGGTAAACTTTAACCACCTCTGTTCCCATGCAACTTGTTCAAATGATCAGTTTCTCCTGCTCTTCATCTGAAATTACAGAGCAGTAAAACAAAATATATGTTCTAGCAATGCAAACTTACCTGAGAGAATAATGTAACATTTTCAAAGTCACTTTGAATGTCTTGCTTTTCAGAGTAACAAAGCAGTTGTGTGATATTCCATGTGCTGTGCCTTGAGTTGTACAATCATTATCAGTAGAAATTAAATATCAAACTGCTACTGTAAATTGTTATCTGTTTTTGTACCTTGAGTAAGTTTGCAATCCACATTATTGTGGAGTTTTTCATCTCGGCTCATCTGGGGTGTTCCTCTCGAAAAGGGGGAAGTTCTTTTCATTTTCTGTCTTTATGGAGTCTATGTTTTTCTTAGACTGCTGAGTGACACCGATTCCATTAAAAAACGCCAGGCGTTTGTGGACAGACTTGTGAGTAAGCTGCAGTTTTCTGCGTGACGGTCCTCGAAGCAGCTCCCCATAGGCGTGACGGAAATCCCTGTTGAATGCTGGGTACAGGATGGGATTGAGGGTTGAGTTGAAATAGCCGAGCCACAGGACCACAGAATGAAGCGTGTTCGGGGGGTTTGTCTTTTCCTTTATGCCCATGCAGGTGAAAAAGGTGAAATACGGAAACCAGCAGATGATAAATGCACCCAGCACAGCTGCTAGGGTCACTGTGGCTTTGTGCTCTCGGGCCATAGTTGCTGTAGCGGAACGTGCAAATGATGGGATGGTAGCACGGATACGTCGCACCTGTGAGGTCAATGAGGTTAAAGATAAAGAGAATTAGGAAATCTTGGGAATCAGATGACAAACCTTTTAAAAATTACTGGCTATATCGTTACAAATTAAAGGATTTTTATACAAATGACTGTTTAAAATCGGTCAGATAAAGTTAGTTTTAAAATGTAGCAATTTAAAATCATGTTTTTAGTAACTTCCAAGAACAAAACACATTTATGCCACAATGTTCTTACAACACATAGGACTATTTTGGATTAAATTGAGATTAAACACTGTAGAGGTGATGTTTATTCCTGGTGCATCATGGGTAAAAGGGCCAATATAGTCCGGTGTGGACACCCTGTCTCCATCAATTTTGAAAACACACTTATTAACGTAATTGTACAGTTATTTAAAAGCACAGAACAGTGGTTAGCTTTAACAATTTCTGTGGGGCCTGAGAAAAATACCATCAAATTTATAGTGATTTCTGTTAAATAACACACAACAGTAATTATCAAAATGTAATAGGACAATTAATATAAAACACTTTCAGATTTTGAAAATTTGAGTCATTTAAATCAGCAGCAATCCATTTTAGCTGCATTTGGATGCGCCGTTAGCTCGTCAGCCCTGTTGGATGTATTCTCGGTTTCTCTAAACTGTTGCTGTTCAGATTTCTCATACAACTGGTAACTTTTCCAAAACCACACTTCAAGATGACCAGATATTTTTTCAATTGGTCAGAAGTGAAAACAGGTCTGACTTGATACTTCGAGTTGATAAATAAATAATAAAAAAAAAAGACTCCGATTTTTGGGAGCTATCTTTTTCTAAAAAAATTAAAGACTTCTAATTCTTGTTTTTATGTCTTGTCTACAGTGAATTGATAATGTCACTTATATAAAATACTTTATGGGTTTAACACCTTGTTTTTAGTCAGAGAAAGTCATTAGAATGCTTAAATACATAATAGTCTTATTTATAAGAGGCTCTAGTAAATACAAAGACAAAAGACTGACCTGTTCTCTTGCCACTCGAAAAATGCACAGATACATTCCACACATAAGCAGTAGAGGTAAGTAAAAAGAGCCAAAGACGTAAAAGAGAACATAGTTGTTATTCCATTCAAACTGGCAGTAGTGTCCTTCCTTGTCTTCATCTCCAAAGTTCCAGTCCAGGTTCTGCACTCTGTAGTCAGCTGTGTTCCAGCCCAGCTGGATGGGCAAAAAGGCAGCAGCTACTGACAAGAGCCAGATGGAGATGATGGCCAGTGTCACCCTTCGAGGGGTAACTCTTTGAGGGTGGCTGAGGGGGGATGAAATGGCCAAATATCTGTTCACACTGATTGCCAGGAGGGTCAGGATGGAGCATGTACAGAGCATGATATCTAGAGAGATGTAAATGTTACACAAAGCTCCTCCAAAAGGCCATTTTCTGCTGCGCAGCTCCACAGTGGCAGACAAAGGCAGCACCAGCAGGCCGAGGAGAAGGTCTGCCACCGCCAGCGACACAACAAAGCAGTTCGCAATCCGCCACAGTCGTCTGCTGAGTCCCACAGCCAAGCAGACCAGGAGGTTACCCCCGATAGTCAGAATGATCACAGACACAAGGAACAGCCAGCGGAGAACTGTGAAGAACATGACTACCTTCACGTTGGGATCACTGCTGCTGCTTTTATCAGAGTCGAAAACCTGTCTTAAGTCTCCGGTACTTTACTTATCCATCAGGGTACCCCCCATGTGACACCTGTGTGGAACTGTCATCAGATCACAACTGGGAAAGATCTCCTCAGACATTTAAAAAAAAATCAGTGTCAATGCAACAAACTTTGAAGAAAAAAACTCCCTGCAGGAAAAAACAAAAACAGTATTCATTATATATACAGTTTATAGAATATATGTTAATTTAAAAGAAAAGTTTGTTAGCTGTTAGAAATACCTGTGAGTAAGCACCATGTTCAGTTGAAATCTAGTTGAATTGGTCATTATAAAACTTTTGCGCATGCTGAAACAATTTGGAATATTTGTTCAACATTTCTGCAGATTTTCTACAAATATTTTTCTTGCTGGGGAGTCATAAAGTGTCTTGCAACCAGTCCTCATTTCATCTGAACTCCGACTGTCAGATACTCCAATCAGCCACGAGTTGGTCTCACAAAACCCTCACAAAGTCGTCTCGTGTTTTCCAGCCATTTTTAAAATGCAATGAAATTAATTCATTCTTATTTTTTGTAGCATTTGGGTCAAGTTTTTAAGAGTTTTTCAAAGATCAGTTATAAACTTTAGAAAACAGCAAGAAAGACTGAGAACAGAAGCCCAGACTGTCACCTCATTGCTGTTCTGTGTGACATAACCGTCATAAAACTGCTGCCCACCCATATGCTAAACAAACTCCTCTGTCCCTTCTCTGTTCTCCTTCTAATTTGTTGTTAATCTTTCTTATCTAGGATTAAAACAAACATCGTCTTTGTAACAATAATCAGGCTAATTGTAATAATCTATTTTGAATGATCGTAAAAAGTTTTGACAGGGACATGAGTAGACATGTGTCTTAGAAAACCAAAAAAAGATCGGACCTCGATAACATGGACAAAAATAAAGAGACATGACCTGGACAAGTTTCAAGGGGGATGTTTACTATAGAGACAAACTGTGGGCTGCTGTATTGGTTTTTTTCTGGTAGACAAGATCTTATAAACAATCATAAAACTTTCAGTCGAAAGGCTCATATAAATCTGTCTTTTTTAAAGTTTGAAAAAAGATAAACAACTTAAGGAACCAAGCACACGTTTAAAAAATAAACCAGATGGCTGTTTTTAAGTATTTCATTCATTATTATAAAATTTTATGATTTTAAATCCTTTTTTTAGCTTGTTTTTTGAATCCACTTTGCTGATTGTTACAACAAAAAACCTGTCCATTTAAGAAACTGTAATTAGACTAAAAGAAACAGGATTGTTTTTGTTCTTCTTTCAAAGCCCCAGCTGTCCTGTGAGGATGGGATACCACAGATGTATGAAACTCATGCTGTCCAAGGCTTATTTAATTATAAATAGGCTAAACCCATTTTACCAAACAGATAATTGAATCTGATGATGTCATATGGGGGTTGTCTTTGCATCACCTATGAACTCTAAGACCCCTCAGCAACTAAGCAACTAAAACTCACATTATAGTAAACAGTAAAATTGAATGACACTGACACTATAGTAACCTAATAGACCAGAACCATTGTGACATTAATTCATGTTGTAGTTGAGGGACAACACTGTGTAAAAATTATAACATTTCCATTCATTAATATATGTGATTTCAACATTTTTCTTTAAAGGAACTTAAGGCAGCTTTACAAAATCTGACTCAGTGCTGCTGCGACAGGCGCTGTGGCTAACTGCAGCCACCAGCCAAGCCGGCACGGGAGAGCGCACAGACACTTTACAGACTGTTCGTCTTCACAGCACTGCACCGGGGAGGCTAACATACTTCACGTCAGGTCTCTCCACTCTGTTATTTGATTTGATCTCATCATTTTCATACTGTATCAGGCTCTAAACACGACCTATAATGTTTTCTCACCTGGTCACAAGGAAATGAGCCATGTCAGCATCCGTTTTCACTCCCAAATGCAGCTGAAGTTCCCTCCATGAACCGAACGCATATCCAATATTTATGCGGGTGCCTGCCCGGCTTCGGTCATATTTTTTTTTAGACTCACGAGATGCCGCTGATAAAGTCTTTTTTTTCTTCGTGGTGCCACTTTTTTGGGGGATGAGAGTGGATGCAGGTCGTTTGCTGGCTGCAGAAACATCCATAAGTATACCTTCAGTGTTTGAATCCAAGTCCACGGCGGCCATGTTCTTCCTGTTCAAGAGCTGTCGGCAACGCGCATGCAGCGTCAATTTACGTCACATCCCTACAACTGCGCGGGAAATTTGGACGTCGAACTGCAGCGCATTATGTAGCACACAGCGTGTCCAAGGCAACAGACATATATGCGGATGGCCTCGTTATTTTGGGTTTTTAATGCTTCATGACCCATTAGCATTGAATAAACTGGAAATGCATGTCTAGTTTTTCACAAATCTTGCCTTAAGTCCCTTTAATATATGTTATTGTTTTTAAAATGACTTTTTGAAGCAAATGTTGCTCTATTTTTAATGTTCTTTTATATTTTCAATGCAATATGGTATAATATGATTACGAAGCTGCAGAAGCTCTTATCTGCTGCTGGGACGGCCATATTAGAAAAGTCAAGCTTTACTCACATGTCTGTTCAAAATTAAAAACACAGCAGCACACGTAATATTCTGTAGGGGATTTATTGCACTGAGGTGATAAGCTAGCACCACCTCTACTAGATTTATGACACATGCTTGACATGACGCACTCGTTTATGTTTTGTTTGTGCAGCATATCAATTTTTTTGCAGCAGAAAAATCTGAAGAAGTGACAGATTACCCAAAAAAAACAGTTTGTTTAGAAGGAGTCTGTACACTGTTCTTGTTAGTGTATTTCCCAGCAGAATTTAGTCCAATCATTAATAAAAAATAGGTTAATAATGTAATGACAGCAATGGTGATAAGAACCACTAGTTTTGATGTTTACATTGCATTGAGAAGATGTTGTCAATACCAATATCAGTTTGTTGATAAAAACTCATGCTCTCAATAAAAGGAAATTATAGATAAACTTAGTTACAGTCGACATAAATACATTTGTCCTTTTTCTAGATTTCACTTATTAGATAAAACAGTGTGAAAAATTGACAAAAGCAACAATCATTATTATTATTATCAGTAGTAGCAGTACAGTAGTAGTAGTTCATGGTGACAAGTTGTTAGTTAATCTGTCTGGTCAGAACTAATATTTGTTTCTCTAAACTGTTTCACTGGCTTTACAACCACAAGCTGCAGCAGAGAGGAATTTAATAAATACACATTTTAGAGCTTTTAACTCCTCCTTGACTCAAGAATGTATTTCATTTTTTCTTATGCAACAAGTTATTACTCTAAAGGAGCTTTTCTTTCACCTTGTAGAAACGTAAGTGGGATAAAAGTTGTTTGTTTACATTGTAAATATGTTTGTTTGGCACTAGTAAAGTTTGAATGGAGCTGCACCCACAAGAACAAGGATTTACTGGTCGTAAACACTCAAAGAGGATTAATGCAAAACTTGAGATGAAGAAAAAGATGTTTGTCCTTACTTTGATCTTGTCTTGCTGTGGACTTGTCGCAGCAGATTGGGGACAGGTGAAATACAATACTATACTGTAGTATTATGAATAAACTAATATCACATTACAGCTCAGTGTGTGGTTCATTCCTCTGATCCATTAAAAAACAAAACATCCTCTTTATGAGGCTGCTCAGAGGCGAGTCTGTGGGAAAAAAATATAATATTAAAGTGTCATGTAACTGACTGTATAAACAACAAGCTGTTTGTATCGTATGTTGTACTTAAATCTGCTACCTGCCTGCACACAATCTGCTCTGAAGGCTAATTAAAACATTAGCCATATGCTATGTGACCACCTGATGACCTAATATATGCTTTTTCAAGCAAGAACAATTTTTCCCAAAATTATGTTTCACTTAAAGAAACACAACAGCCAACTGCATCATTAAATAATAGTTTTTTTGAAGGTTTAAAGAACTCTGACAACTAACAACAATAAAGTGAAACAAAAAAAAAAGTTTTTCCCTCCAACTTGAAAGAAATCTACAAACTCTAAAACATGGTTTAATAAATGTTATAATGTTTTGTTTTTGCTTATTCGAGGTTAAACCAGCCATCTATGTACATGCTGTCAATGTTTTACTAAAGAAAATGTGGCATGAATGAATCACTAAGCAACACCTCGCTCCATTTGAACAAAGCATGTCTGCTCATCTCAGAAACATCAAATTTTATGGCATATTTGAACCTCCAAGAGTTCTGATATGAAGTGGATTATAGGTTTTTGCCTGCACTGCAGTCAATATGTTTACTGTGATAAGTCTTATTATTATAGATATCGTCTTCTCCTGATTCTTCACATACTATAGATACTATAGAACAAAAACATGTTGACTTACCTCATACAAACTGTCCGGAGTAACTGTCCGGTCACATCGATCTTCCAAACCATGAACATTCTCCAGTTCCGAGTGCATTTATTTCTCACTCCCTCTTCTCCTAGTCTCCTCCTCTTTTTTCTTGCTTTTGCTCTCATAAACATGCATATCCATATTCAACCCCCTCCCACCACTTTGCCTTTGCTTTGTGCTCCCCGTCTCTTTTAGCATTATGGTTCATACTGTAGGTGTAGCATTAGAGGTAATATTAGTTAAAGCAGAAGTGTTATGTTTGTTTGAGAGTCAGAGTTCTACTGCACAGAGAGAGATGATGTAGCAGTTAGAACAAAGTTGATTGTTGAGATGCAAAGATACGTCTACCAGAGCTAGGCTGAGGCAGAGCTGCAGTCCAAAAGAGCAACAAGTAATCCCATAGTCCATGCATCCAAATCCAAACAGGTGCAAGCGGAGACACGATCGATGGGCAGAGAAGAGTCAAGGTGATCCAAATGAAAGGGAGTACTGATCCAAATAGTTGCAGACAGAGACAAAGTCCGGAACGGTCCAAGGTCAAGCACAAGGTACTGTATTAGCAGAAAGACAGGAACTAAGATGGACGTGGGTTTGAAAGATCGGGACATTTGACAAACTACTGAGGGGAACATATGAATAAACTAAATTACAAGACTGAGTAAGTGATGCAAAAAAAAAAAAAAAAAAACACAGGACACTCAACAAACTCAACAAACACTACATCACATAACTACAGAAACTGAGACAAATAAGAGTGGAAGGAATTAACACAGGCAGACAGGTGGCATGTGTTGTGATGATGCAGGACAAGAAAAAGATCTTCAGAGTTTTGCTTGTAACAACAGATATTACTTTAAGGGTCAAAGGGCTTTTCTTCATATGAAAACAATAATATATCAGACAGCCAAAGGAAAAGAAATTGGAAGAATAAAAGATCCACAATGACCACAGGAAGACAAAGAAAAGTAAGAAAAAACCTGCAACAGCAAAATGCAAAAAAAGACAAACAACCAATGCAAATGATGGCAGAGACATGCAAAAACGTGCAACACAAAGAAAAGTGCAAGAGATCTCAAAGACATTGAGAACAGAAATACATGCAAAATATGACTCAATATGAGATAAGTCACAAAGTAATAAACTTTGAACTAAGACATGCCACCAATAAGATGTATATTAACAGAAATGAACATAAACACAAGCAAAACTGTATCATATTATTTTAATAATTTCTTTAAAACCTCCACAAGATACAAGAACGTTTCAAGTCGACTCAGAAAATCACGTCTGACTAGTTTCTTTGCAGTAAAATTAGAGTTTGTCAAAAGTTGTTTTTAATGAAACACTATGTCTAATTTTAACCCTGTCAACTAACTGTTTTCCCCTAAACCATGCAAGTAAACAATTAAATTAAACCTGCAGAACCTTGACAGAATACAGATTAAACAATAACACGCTGAGTTACATGTTAACAATCAGCAGGCCTGATGAAACTGCTGCTACTGAACAACGTTTTCTATTCCTCAAAAAACCCCTTTTCAGGATATCCAGGAATATTTTACACTGCAGTCACATGCAAAACATGTACACGCACATAATAAACAATAAATCAGTCCAAGAGGAAGCCATAAATATTATACACTTTATGGAAGGAGAAGAAAGCATGAGAATGTCAAACTGTGGTGTTTGTTTAACAAAACAGAAGCATGTTGGCTTCATAAACTAGTCTGGATAATGAGGATAACAAAAAAATATGTCATAAAGGAATATAAATGTCAAATCAAATGAAACGCAGAGACAATATGAATATATGTATATATGTATATATGGATAGGTCTAAAAGTTAACTTGGTGATGATAAAATTAATATGGTCAGTTATAGGTTGCAGAAAATTCTAATACAAAATATGATATGATACTAAAAAATTACAATTAAGTGAACTCTATTGTAAATTTAAAAAAAAATAAGCAGAAACAGATACTATTCGATATAAAATGGAACATTTAACATGAATTAAATCTGTCAGAATAAAAGAAAAATCTAAACATAGATTGAACTGTTGTTATTCTGTTCACTCAGCCTTAAAAAAGCACTTTCCTCCCACCTGCAGGGCATTAGTAGGTACTGATTTAAAAACTCAGTGGTTAACTGAGTATGGAGATGTGCCCCTGTGGGCTTAAACATATTAAAATGCAAAAAAGGTAGCTGCTACCCATATGAAAAGGCACTGAATGTGCTTTTTATTATATTATTGTCAGACGTGACACCTGGACAGTAAAGTGAAAAATTAAAGGACAATAATTTCAGCGACATACAAGAATATTAAATTAAGGTAAGGTCACGCCAGGGTCCTGATCTGGTGTGTCCCAGGCTGTTGAGAACTTAGGGATTATCTTTCAGTACAATTTATTATTGGTTGGAAAAATAGATCCATATCAACTAGTAACTAATAAAGTATATACAAAATGATTTTGACATTCCAGATGAGAGTGGAGAGGTGGTGGAGACATGGACGTAGTTTTAGGGGGGGACACAGGGGACATTTTTCAAAAGGCCGTTTTGGTCCCCTGTACTCTGCAACTGTCCAAAAACAATGTTTTGCTACATTAAACAGAGATGGGTTGAGCACTAGGACCAAGCAGAAAACGGCCGCTCAAGCTGAAGCCCGTCTCCCCTAGTTTAGCCCGCCTACCAGTTCCTCTTGTGTGATTGGCTGTTTCTGCTGTCACTCCCCCTTGCCTGTTTGCACACTGCAGACAGACAGACCGGTGTGGTGGCAAGCTAACCTGCGGTCAGGAGTGCTGTGCAACTGTCGTTTGGCCGGCGTTTGGGTTTATGATGTCAAAGAGAAAAAAAGGCGACATAAGAGACTTTTTTAGAAGTCAAACTGTAAGTTACTCAAAGAAATGTGTTCCAGCCGTCCTTCAACACCTTTTCTTCCCAAATGTAATGCCAGTTTGACTTGCCTACCAGTAGGTGGTGCTAATTAAATGATAATATTCCATAAACAGGCAAAATTGTTACTAAGTTGGTGTGATGTTGACTCAGGTAAAACACAGAATTGGGTGATAATGTTTGGCTACATGCTTTACAACCAGTCAAACCAAGGAAAATTGGGCTTAAAAGTAGCAATAGAAAACTAAAAGAAACAATGGAGGACACAGTAAGCTGAAAGATTAGTTTTATGAAAAACACTTCTGTCCCCCCCACCTCTGAAATCAAAATTTCGTCCATGGGTGGAGAGTCAGGGTTACCAGTCCATCACAGGGACACATCAAACAGACAGACAACCATTCACACACAGATTCATCTAAGGACAATTTAGAATTAACAAATAACCTCAAGCATATTTTTGATCTGTGGGAGGAAGCAGGAGTCCCTGGAGGAAACCCACACTTGCACAGGGTGAACTAGCAGAAAGGTCCTTGCACAGTTTTGAACCCAGGATCTTCTTTTTACAAGGTAACAGTTTTACCCACTGAACCACTGTGCAACCCAGGAGCCAGCTGATTGGGTCGAATCATTAGTTCAACACAATCCCCCATCCAGAGCAACAGTTTGGCGTCAGTGGCCACAACATGGAATAAAGGAGGGAAAAGGAAAGGGGAACACCTGAAAACAGTCATAAATCCTGACATCTTGAAAGGTACATTCAGGTTTTGTACATCTGTATGTTTGATGGCAGGATGGATGAACTGATATGTTATTTATTTAATTGTTTTCAAAAAGCCTTTCAACTCTGTCGTCATGTGTCATCAGTCACACTGAGTAGCTAATGAGATGTCAGTAAGCCTGAAGTGATGATTCAGACTAACGAGTGTTCTCTTACTGCTGAAAGGCCTGACCTGCTTTGTGTTGATGCTCTTCCAAACTCAAGCTTTCTTCTATCATCAAAGTTGACTTTTAAAATCATAAAACAGACTTAACAAGTAGACATTGCTCTAATCTTTAGTGACTTTTCTCTTGAAATGCTATAGGTCCACTAATTAAGTGCTGGAGTTAAAAGTAGCTTTTTTAATTCCAGAGGATTTAAACAATATGAGACATGATTTTGTTTTTAATTGAAAGAAAACGACCAATAGAAACACGTCTCCACCTACGCTTGGATCAACTTGAGAAACCACATAGACATGTTACTGTAGAGCTTTATGCTCATATTAAACATACTTATACTTTTATACTGATAAATGCCAATATGCTTATTACTGGATTACTCATCTTCCTACATCCTCTGTTATAAAATGTGCCCTAAAGGTTAAGTAAGTTAAAGCTCATGCAACTGTAATTATCTTCAGCCATTGTAGTCTTAATGTAATTCATTTCACAAAAACATCCACCACCATTGTGTTAGTGAAAATTTGCTGTTAATGATTGAGTTTATCAATTTAGTTAAATGACTGGAGATTCGTTTTTTTTGGGTGTGACACCAAGTTTCTCTTTAAATGAAATAATTCAAAGCACAAACATTTCACTGGCATAATCTTCAGAATAGGAAAAAATAGTAAAGATAATGGACGGAAGGATTTTCAGAACATCATGTCTGATACTTGCAGCTGCTGGAAGCTTGTTTTTAATTTCATGACCAGAGATGTGCTGTGCACACGGGATCACAACATATGCTTTGAACAAAGTTTTTTTGTAAGATAACTACATACCACTACTTCTATTGCATATGTTTAATTCTGAAAACGATTAAATAAAAGCAGCTCTTTTACAGAACAGTTATTTTGGATGGTTCCTTAGCGTGTGTTCTGTTCTGAAACGCAGAACCCATCAGCTCTTATTTTCATGTGTTCAATCCTAAAACACACGATGACTCAAAGGATGCTCAGCTGTTACGTTACAGGTTGCCTACAAGCATTAGAAGGACCAACGTTTTTTTTTCCCACTGTGATTACTGCCACCCAACATACTACAAACAAATACATCAAACTAAACATCAACTCTCCAAATACACAACTGTGCGGCTGTCATGGTGTTACTGACCATCTCCTACTTGGATTCTAACTCAGGTGGAGAACACACGACCCTGAGATTAGGAGGGAAATAAACCCCAATCTGCCCTTTTTCATCCTGTTCCACTCCTCATCGTCCCCGAGGAACTCTGCCTCTGAATCCCCACGTCAAAATGAGTCATCAGCTCTTTCTGTGAATCAAACCGGCAGCGATGCTTCTATATTTAGTGGAGAGAAGGGCAGAGTCAGGACTGTTTACATTATAGGAGGAAAAAAGAAGAGTCAATATTTTACGGATGTAGAAAAGAAAGATGCAGCTGACATGGGAACCACTTAAAACCCATTGAGCTCTTTTCTCCAGTTATTTTGAGGTCAGAGTGAATCAACCTTCACATAATGACCACGTCTATATTTAAAATCAACATCTCTCTTCCACTAGATGCTCTTTATATTCTTGTTTACATTATTTAAAAAAACACATCTTAGACTTTATTTCAGATGTGAAAAAGACATAATGATAACGAAAATATTAATAATAATTTAAACATTAAACCGATGTCGATTTCTAGGTCACTGTTTCTGTCTTTTTCACGTTTAACATCTTTTAAAATACAAAATGGTGCTTAATGGAATGATTCTTCAAAATAAATAGTGGTGTTTTTTAATGACTTCATACACTTTAAAGTCCTTTTGAAGAAAACCAAATCGTCTTTCATCCTTACATCCATTTCCTTCAGCTTATTCATGGTCAGTTTGAGGAGGCGGCAGATCCAGGAGGGAAACCCGGTTCTACTATTCCCCAATGACACCGTCTGGCTGCTCCAAGAGGATCCCAATTTGTTCTCATGCATGAGAGGATCTATAAAATATGTGATGCAGTCTGTATCTGCCCACCTGCATGTTTCCCTACCTCAACACATCTGATGGACATGGAAACATCTAAAACATAATGACTGGGACTGAAATACACTGTCCTTATGGGATGTGCCTGGAAAACCTTCAGAGGTCCGTGAGTGGGAGGAAGACTAACCGGGAAGCTTGAGCTACCTCAGTCTTACTCTTTTTGATGTGGAACAGCAGAAACTCTAATTTGAGTTCATGATAAAGCTCTTCATAATTATCTCTAAGGCTGAGCCCTACCACCCTGTGGAGGAAGATTATTGAAGTCATATTTCAGTGTTTGTATCAGGGATCCTGCTCGTTCAGTCATGTTCCAAACTTCATGATAGGGTGAGAGATCCTTACCTTTACCTACTTCTTCCTCACATCATAGCAGAGCCACACCCAGGGCTGACCCTGAGCTGCATGGTGCCCTAGGCGAAAAAGGATTTTGGTGCCCCCTACTGCCCAGAACAAAAACAACCTAACTCAATAACTGGATTACATTGCAAAAAATATTTATTTATACTAAAATGAACAGTAGAGATGATAGATATTTAATTAGTACTTATTTTGCTCTTTACATGAGATGAATGGTGTGTCCTACAGTTTGTTAAAAAAAATAAAATAAAAAAAAAAAAAGGAGAATTTGGCTCCCCCTCCACCAGAGGGCGCCCTAGGCAATTGCCTAGCCTACCTATGCCCAGAACCGGCTCTGGCCACACCCTCATTACTGCAAATGTAAAACCTGGTCAACATGAGAAATTTACAACAACATAAGATACAAAACATTCAGGATAAGAATGTGGTACAAAAAGAAAACCAACTGCACACAAACGTGCTGCTCCACACAGAAAAATGTAATTTATCACTTAAATATTCTCATACTAGAGATTGATGTTTCATTTATTTATGTAAACGATCGCCATGCAGATATTTTCACTACAAATTAACAGAAACATTATCTTTACACTAAAATGAAATATTGAAGCAAATTGACACCTTGTTTTGCTAAAGGAAATTTAAAAAAATAATGAAGGATTTTTCAGTTCAATACGGTTTGGGGTGCACATCATTTTAGTCTAAACATTTTTGCCATTACAGATGAAGAAACCTTCAGTGGAACTCCTTGATGTGGAAATGCTTGTTCTTTTATGTCTCATGGGGGAAAGAGTCAAAACATTTATTATGTAATAACACCTGGAATTGTTTCTTGTTTTTTATTTTTTTAGGAATTACATAAACTGCATATTTGTGTCGATTTTTAAAGTAAACCACTTTTCTTGGACGAGCTGCTGAAAGTAAACTATTGAAGAATTTAAGCAATTTTATTCTCAGATATGTGAAAAATTTAAACCCCAAAGACTTTTTGTTTTCTGTTTAAAAACCTTCCCTTTTTTTCCACTTCCGACGAAACAAACAAGCTTTTGAATTAAAGTAACGTCACCATTTTATATCAGCCTCTTCTTTAATTCGTCTTCCTGCCTTCCTAATAAACAGTGTTCACTTTGCTTTGTTTAAGCCTGTGAGCGAGCAGCTGCTGAAGGCCACCTGAACCTGATGCTCCTTAAAATAATGAGCTCAAAGTGGCTGAGAGAGGACTGCGTTCATTTCTACTTGTGTTGAAAGTATTAGAGTGCACAGCTTTCCAGAGTGCACAGCTTCATTTCATTTAAAATAATCATATATTCAAACGGAAACACAGCTGTTCTGTCAGGCACGTGTTATGGTGATGACGGATGACAGACAGCATATTTTTATGTTAGTTGTTTTTTATTTTCTATTTTCCTAGACCTCTTGTTTCTGTTAAAGTTGCAGGAGAGTTGGTATCTACAGCAGACAGTGGGAAAGAGGTCACCAGTGCAGCATCACAGGACCACAAGGAGACAAAAACAACTATTTTATGCACTATAAGGGCAACTGGGGGGGGGGGTAATTGAGAAGCACTGCTATAATGTAAGAGTGTCTCTTCTTTCAGGGTTCCCCAGTCTTCCATCTTTACATTCTACTAATTCTAGTCCCCAGTTCCAAAAGTAAGACTAAAATTACTTGGAGACATAGTAGGATGAAGTTTTTATATCTGTTACTATGAATGAATCAAGAATAATTTCTCACAATGAGAAAACCACCTACTGTGTCTTAGATTTGTTTTGTTTTTAAACCTAAACTGGGACACTGTTAAACTTTCATGAAGCAACAAACCAATTCCATCTACTGTCACAATGAGACGGTCATATTTTACATAAAGACAAAATGAATTTAAACACATGTGGTCTACAATATGCAGCACAAAGTGTTTAAAACTAAACTGTGAGCTAGTGGGACAGTTAGTGAGGACTCAATGATCTGACATCTTATTGGGGTTAAAAATGTGTTGTTTGGGTTTTTGCCATCAGATGTGTTAACCTCTGCACCTTCCAGGAACATTAAATGTGCTGCTGAGAAGATTAAATGTTAACAGGGAAATTGGCTCTTGAAGAAACACTTTGTGCAGCTGAGTTGATACGTACACACCTGTGCTTCATAACAGCTTTTAGCCAGCTTTTTTTTCCCCATCTCACTGTTGCACCTTTTCCTTCACAATCTCTGAGTTATTTCTTCCCCCTCACTGTCCGTTCTTCTCTTGTCGATCTCTGGGTTATTTTCTTTATCTCTTCCTTTCATCATCACAACTCAACTCTCAAACTGTCTTTCTGCGCTGCAGTGTGTCACATTTGTGAAATATTTTAACAATGGATTCTGTCTAGGTTCAGGGCCAACACTTTCAGTTGAAGTCACTTTAAAATCAATTGGAGCCTATTAAACACAAACAAATCACGACTAAACCCATATTTAAAGTTTTTTTATACAATAAAAAAATGAGTTTTGTGAAATAAATGCTTTATATAAGGTTTAAAATGGTTTAGCTGTTAAAGTATAGACAATTCTGAGGATGACGATTCTTTGAAAATGTTAATACCTTGATAGCAGAAATTTAATAACTGCACAAAGCTGAAGACTTTCATAAGGTACATCCCTTGTGTACTGTTGTTGCAGGACTTTTACATGATAATATTTCTTCCTGGATGTATTTTAATTAAAGCACACACGTTAGGAGCTCAAAAGCTAATAACACAATCTTATCTGCACTGTTGTTAAATCAACTGTGTTTGTATTCTTCAAATCGTTGTACTGATATTTTATAAATAGCCCTTTGAAACAACAATGGCTCATTTTATGTTATTGTTGTTCGATCCTGTCCATCTAATCAGTCATGTGTTCGCACACCATCGTTGTGCTTGTGCATCACGGATCAGTTGCAGCCTTTTGTCAAGTCATTGTTTTATTTGCAAGGCTTCCATTACATTTAGATTGTTTGGGGATTTAGAGACCATCGACACAGCTGCAAAAGACATCATGGATATTTGTCTCATGGCTGCATCCATGTTGCCATGGTTTAGAAAGAAAATGGGGAAACTGATTTAAAGAATACTCCAGAAATTACAGATAATCAACAGTCCATCCATTTTCTAAATGTGCTTCTTCCTGTTTAGGGTCGCAGGGGGCTGGTTTCAATCTCCAGCAGCTTCGGGGATGGCGGGAGACACCCTGGACAGGTTGCCAGTCCATCACAGGGCCACACATAGACAAACCATTCACACACACACTGATACCTATAGGGACAATTTAGAGTCACCAATTAACCTCTTGCATGTTTTTGGACCGTGGGAGGAAAACCCACTCATGCAGGGGGAGAACATGCAAACTCCATGCAGAAGGGTCCCAGCCCGGATTCGAATCCAGGACCTTCTCGTTGCTAGGCAACAGCTACCAACTGCGCCACCATGCAGCCCATAATCAACAGTCAGTGAATGTAAACATGTGTATCAAACATTTATTTTTAGGAAACAATCAAACAGTTGAAGGGCAAACGTCAGTCAGCTACATTTATCATAACAGTGCAAAAATGATAATTTAATGTACAAAATGTGATCCAGAATTATGGCTACTTATAAATTTATAATTACTGGTAATAAATTATGACAAATTGTTGTCAGGCTTGTTCATGACAAAATATAGTTTACCTTTAAATCAAAATAAAGGATTTCTTTATAGATGATGCTAAAATACCAAGAACTAATTCTAGTAGAACATCCAGAAACAGTCAAGCTGTGTAACACATTTATACACATTATTTATACAATTTATCAAAACCACAGCAGCCCAAAAAAAATGTGTGGAATTTTTTTGCGTTTTGGATAAAAACACTTTAAAGATTTTAATATTTTTCATGTTTTTCTGCGCAGCTATTTTGAACAACTCAGTTCCGACACAAGCCGTGCATGTGGTGCCCAATAATTGCTCTTATAATAACAAAACAAAACTCTACTTGATTTAACCTCCAACATAATACTGTATAGGTAAGTTGTTCACATATATCACAGGTTTTAAAGATGAAGCCAGTACGGATTTTCCGGAGCGCTACAGTTGTGGAATTTTCTTCGGTAGCCATTTGAGCAGAGTCTTGCACAGCTTTTTGCTTTTCAGCTTTGTCTTTGTGAAGTTTTTAATGATGACATTTCTGAGCAGGCGGAAGTTTAAGGGAAGGGTTAGATGTACAGAGAAAGTGCTGTTGTTGCCTCCTGAATGATTCAGAACCTCCGAGAAGTTTCTTTCCTGCTGTCTGAAGTCATACTCAACACTGGATAGACAGATAAGCAGACGAAAGTTACAAAACATAAAAAAACTTCACAAAACATCAATCAATTTATCCAAAGAAACGCTTCATAGTGACATATCTACATTTCTTTTTTTTTTCTGTCAACATTTTCACACCACATTTCCCTCTTGTGTTCAGTTTTCTGAGGGCGGTACGTCTTATTTTCAAGGCTAAATGCTTAACAGATTTACAATCAGCTGATTATTTTGGACAGGAAAACATTTCTTAATGCTCTTTCTCTGAGATCGGAGCTTGATCTGAGCCTTTCAGGACCAGAAGCCAGATCATCTGTCTGAAATACAAAAACATTTCTGCAAGCAAGTAGATCAAGAGAAATGTTTTAAATATTTCAAGATAAAGACAGTTTTAGGTTTCCTTTATGCAATATGAGCCTTTTTTATTTAGGAAGATGATGAGAATGCTTTTTGATTTCTCTGCCTCACTTGGCCTCCTTTATACTTCTTATATTTCTGGGACAATTGTTGTGGGTTTATGTTTTTTTTTTTGCTGTCTTCACCTGATGCAACATTTCAACAAACAAGTGCAAACCAAGACGAGGTGCCGAAACGGGAGCTAAGAATTATTCCGTAACAGGACTTGGTACAAGATCTGACATGGAAATAAAAGCAAAATCCAACACTTGAAGAGAATAAAACAACGATAAAGCAAGACTTTTCTTACGTGAAACTCACAGTTTCACTTTTGTAATGATGAACAACTTAACTTAGGTGGGAATTTGCTTTAATATATGACGATGTGGGAACAAAAAAAAAATCTCTTCATTTACGACTCTTAATAAAAACACTTGTGACTTGTAGTTCATGATGCACAACTACAAATATTTTTGTTAATAAATTCATTAGAAGTGACAAATATTAGAAACATACATGTCTAGTAAGAATAGAGTGCATAAATGTTAAATTTACTTTCACTTTGAAGGTTTTCTAAATATACAGCCATGCAATCTTGTTCTGATTCTGGAGGGTCTAGATGAGTCCCAGTCCAGTTTGAAAAAGAGCAGAAATGCTGAAACAGGAAGTCATCAACCATTAACTCAAGTAATATAAACAGGCAGGCTGATGATTGCTTTGTTTTTAGTAGTTTTGTTGTTAAGTTAACAAGTATTTAGATTTTGGTGTCCACCATCTGGATACAGGAGTGTTTTATTTGAAAGATTCTGCATCCTTCAAAGAATTATTTGGCGGGCGGTGTAGTCTAGGGAGATCGTCTTTCGTTTGGAGGACTGCGGGTTCGATCCATGCTGGCAGGCTACATGTCGGAGGGCATAATACTGAACCCGCCACAGCTCAGCTATAGTCTATTGAGAAGGAAGTCATCCTGCGATCGGGAGACCAGAGCTCAATCCTGAGTCTCAGCAGAGGCTACGTGCCAAAGTATCCTTGGGCAAGATACTAATCCTGCAACTGCCCCATGGGCACTGTACAAGAGGGCTTCCCTCTGCTCCTCACCCCACAATGAGGATTGGTCAAATGCATTATTATTATTATTTATCATAAGACCATTTTTAACATGTCTGCATGTAACTCCTCAGTAAATGGTCCATGTCCTTGATAAAAAAAAAAAAAAGTGTAAATGACAGTGTGGAAGAAACTGATCTGGTGGAGGTCTATGCTCTATAGTGCTTTTCTAGTTAGTAAGTAAAATGGCCAAAGGACCAGATCCATTCAATAAATGATCTTCCCCACTATATACAATATTTCAGTAGCATTAAACCTACTCTCTCTTTATTATTATTCAGTTATTTTTCCTTGATTTTTTTTTCTTGAACAAAGTCATGTTACAAAATGTTCATGACAATCTAAAACATATGTTTCTTTTATTAGAGTAAAGCTAACAATTATGTTTTCCATCAAAACTTTCATGTGCAGAAAGCTCCCAGGTCGACCATCGTCTCACCTGTACACAATACAAGCAGTCTTCTGGCAGGTTGAGCAGTTTTTGAGTTCAAGTCCAGTTTTACAGCATCGCCGGCTGAAAGAAACAAAAACAAAAAAACATTTTGAGTCATTCCTCAAACTCTGATCTGATCCGAAAATAAAATCATCATCTTCTCATCCTCTCCATCTGAATTCATTCAGACTACTGTAGGCAGCGATCAGCTGTTCATTATGCAAGTCCTCAGCTTATTAAGAAGCTGGCTGCTCTACATGATGACCTCAGAAACAGTCACAGCTGATTAGCACGTAGCAGCCGGTGAGAGTGATTGACAGAGGCCCGCTGCCAGAAGGCCAGTTTAATTCCTGTTATTTTTCCCAGCAGAGCTGTGTGGCTAAAAAAAGTCTCTCAGTGAGACGTGCCCCCTTGAATTGCCCAAGTAGGTTTCTGTCACACTCAGACACACGATCACTGATCTGTTTAAAAATTTCAACAAAGATTGAACCTCACATCCTCAAACCTAGAGCCTGAAATATCCTAAATAAATTGCCTTAACCCATTTATGTGACTTATTGAGTTGCAATGTGTATGAATAGTTCCACAAATTAAACCTTGTTTTGCTTATTGCAGAATTTTAGGCAACAGGTTTAACGTCAGAAGTTAGTGTTCAATAAAATTTCACATCTGCTCAAGTCAAACAGATTCCATTTAAATATCCAATAACCGTTAATGAGATTTCAGCTGTGCCTGATGGTTCTGCACGAGGCTGGTGAAGCAAGTCCTGCTTTAAATAGTCAATAACTGTGCCACACCAGGGTGCAGGCCTCATGCCATGGACACTCTGCCACCAAATTTTCCCTTAATACACTACCACCTCACTAATTAACCACTGTGACCTCATTACAGAGGTTTTTGTTTTTGCGTCTAAGCTATCACACTCGTTCAAGACCTCAACAAGATCCTGCAGACCTTTCACATTCAGACAAGTTTGTTTGCAAGGTATTGGGGTCATCATCTTGGGGGCTGGAAATAATTCAAACAACTATGTATAAAGCAACTTTGTTACAGTTTTGGACAGAATCACCAATTGTTCCAATAATTTAGATTTTCAGCATTAAATATCTGTTTTTTTACAGCTATTCATAAAACGTAGGTCTATATATAGAAAATGGAAGCAGACAAAAATAGTTTAAAATTTCAATTTTTGCAAAAGCAAAATTATGTTGCTTTTTCACCGACATACACATTTTTTTTTTACGCACCAAACAAAACAAATCCACACATCGTTCTTTGGCTAAAACACCATACTTTTTAACTGACTTTTAAAGCTATAATTTTTTCTATTTTCTACAAAAAGCTGCATAAGCTGCACAAGAAAAACCTTTTGGACCTAATCTAATAGATTTAAAGTGTAATGAAGTGTTCTCATCATGGAGGTTTAAATTCTATTATTCAATATATGTCCAAATAAGGTGTTAACTCAAAATGAATCAGGCAGTGTTGTTACGCAGATAAAATAAAACAAACCCCACAGAGACAGAGAGACTTACCGGCTGCTGGGAGTGCTGACTGCCTCCAGCTCGTGAATAATGTTCAGTAGAGTAGTGATTCTGTCCTTGTTGGCCGCCAAGCTGGCTTCCACAGCCCTGAGTCTCTGCTCCAGGGCTGCTGATCTGCAGCACTGCGGGGAAGTCGGCAGCACCAGGGCTGCATCAACTGGATGGGAGTGAGCCAGGCTTGTATCCTCCGGAGGCGTCTGATGGACACAGAGGCTAAACTTTGTTTCTGGTTTGCAGGTTGCCTCCGCCTCATCGGACTGGATGCAGGGACTGGATGCCAAGAACATCATAGATATTGGCTGTATGGAGTCACACTCAGGGTCTGTGTCCGCACTGTTAAATGACGCCGTGACAGAATGTTCTGGACTTGTGTGTGTTTGTTTCAGAAATGCAGTAATGAAATTGGGATTTTGGCAAGCTGGGGATTTACTGACTGCCCTCACCTGTGTCTTAGTGTGTGAGACAATGTTTTCACAGTTAGTTTGTGTTGTAGCTGAAGGTGAAGAATTACTGGATTGTGTCTGTCTATCTAAATTAAGTTTACTGTTTGCATGGTTGGCTGTTGCACCCTCTGGAAACTGCTGTGTGTTTGTGTCTGTTTTTACTGGTGGGCTTTTTGCACAGTGTCTCTCATACTTTGTTTCTGTGCATCCTTGATTATGTGGAAGCCTTTGTTGTTTGGAGTTCAGACAACCCTGCAGAGAAGAGCTGCTTGATTTAATTAGAGAATCCTGAGGGCTAGTGACATGTGAACGATTTGAACGTTCATGGTCTTTGGACTCATTTATGACTAATTCATTGATTAGATTACAGCTGACTTTGTTTTGACCAGAATATTTTTTAATGCTTGACTTAGCATCTCCTTTATAAGAACTCTCGAACACATTTTGTTGCTCAGACGGCAGCAGGGAAACTTTACCAGAGTTGTTCTCCTGTCTGGAACCGAGACGCCGGTCTCTTGGTTCAGTACTCTCTTGATGTCTCACGTTTGCTGTCTGTGTTCGATGAACACTGCTTGAGTCGGCGACTCCATTACATTGAGGTACATTTGTTTTGCTTGACACGGAGACATGATTAGTTCTCTCCATGAGTGGAGACAGTGAAGAACCAGCTGTCTTGTTCAAATGAAAATTAATTCTCCCACACGTTACATTTGTTTTCAGTGTATCGGGTGATGCAGCTGCAGCGCTACTAGCTTCAGGTAATTCAGCTTTAGAATTTGAAGCTGATGCTTTGTGTAGAGAAGTGTGAAATGTTGGTCCAGAGGTTGAGGTCTTGGGCTGCGCTGAGTAGATTTGTGGAGACACTGATTTATATTTAATGCTTGTTTCAGGAATCTGATCTGGATTAGCTTTATGATTCAAAGTGCTCTGTGAGACAGCAGTGCTCAGATGTGAATATGGTGCTGGCGGATTAGTCAAAGCAGGGAACTGAGCAGGGCTTACTACAGCGTCTATGAGAGACATTTTACCAGCTGAAGGCTGACAGTGGGTGAGCGGGGGCTTTTCAGAGGGATCAGGTGATGGACGTGCAGGTGTAAGCTGTTGCTGGAGATCTGATTTCAGAATATAGTTTGTTGATGACGATGATGTAAGGCATTTAGGGGTTGCCTGTGAGCTATTAGTTATATTTGAGGCTTTATTAACTTGTATTTTGCTCTTTAAGTGCAGTGTCTCTTCAGTGTTGAGATTAAAGTTACAAGGATTTATATCTTGATTAAAAGATGTGTGTGTTTTGTGTGTGTCGGTACAGGAAGTATTTCCAGGCCTCATGGCTACAGTACTCAAATAAGATGGAGGACTTGTATTATCAGGTGTGGTGTGCATAGAAACAGTTATAATTTTAGGAACATTGTCTTGGGTTGATGTGAGGTCTGTGGTTTTAAGGAGCTTGGGGAAAGTATGTGAATGTAAACTTGTTGTTTTGGCAGCAGTTACACGTGGGGTTAAAGTGAGGCTTCTGATGAGGGGGGGTTTACTCTCAGGTGGTGGTTCAGTGAAATGCTCAATTGTGGCTTTTGTAACGGTGGTAGTTTTAGAGTGTAAGATGGCTGGAGACTTGATGGATGCAGCTACATTTCCTCTGGAGTGCACTGGACATGCGGGGTGGGGGATTTTTTGACATCTTAACTCTTCGTTTAGATGTGATATTTTTGGATTAAGTGTAATCTGTGTTTTTCTGTCACTGTTTCTTTGCTGTTTTTGCTGCAGGTATATATTAGCATGGGGAACCTGGAATTGTATGGGAAAGAGGGAGGTCAGCGGTTTCTCTCTCAGGTTAGCATCAGGATTTGGGGTGTTCATACCCAAAAAAGCAGTTCTGCAAGTTACAAACTGCTTTCCACTGTTGCATGTATTCTGTGGTAGAGCAGAAGGTCGGGTGGCAGATAGTGGTAGCATCTTTCCTGACTGATCAGCTTTAGGGTGGTGCAGGAGTTTTTCTTGGGAGTTTGCAGCCATTACTGGCTCAACCTCATCATTAACTACGCTGATTCCACCGATTGCCTCTGAATCAACCACGCTGCCATTCATGTAGCGAGCAGCACATTTCAGTTTAGTCCTGGCGAGCGGATTGGTTCTAATTGCTCTGGCATAACAGTAAGTCCCACCATCCTTCGATGCATCACCTCTGAGTGAAATGAACGTCACTTCCTTTTTTACCTTGTTTTCCCCAGTTTTCTGTCTTAAAATAGCCTTTTTCTCATTGTTATTAGTTGTTAGTAGAAGTATATCTCCAGTTTCTTTGCCAATACAGCCAGTGGATGTTTGAGAAATACTGTTGAAGAGGTCATCAGCTAGCTGGGCAGGGGGTCTGCCAACCCCTGGGGAGGTCTGAACGCCAATGCTACAATGGCCCCATGTCTGCAGCAGGGGTCCTCCACTTCTGTCTCCTCCTGTTGTCTTCCAACCGCGCACACCGACAGAGGCAGGGACTCCTAAAACCGGAACCGGAGTTGTTGGGTCAGCCGCTCGTCTCCCCATCTCCTGTCCAATTGATTCAGAAGTCTGATGAGTCAAGAGAGCGGCGATGTTTCCACACCATTACATCCGTCTAAATCAAGAGAAACAAGTTTACAGTGACAGGCATTTGAGACGGTTCAGAACGGGTGAGTAAGCAGGATTAGCTGAAATAATGGACAGAGTTAAAACTGAGACAAAAAAAAAAATGCTTCAGTGCTGCAAAAAAGACGGATAGCTGGAGCTGTGAACAACAGATCTTAGATTAAACAGAACTGTGTTCAGTTTGCACATTCCCTGAAAAAAATAAAGGAAATGCAAACTGCAGATAACATGAGGAGTGCAAAGAAAAGCTCTTTTTTAAAATTAGCATTAAAAACACAGCGTGTACTAAAACTCCAAATATACTTCTTCTACATTTACATTTTATTGAAAAAGACCCAAATGTTTACTGAGATGAAAGTAAGAGTTTTATTAAATTGTATGTGCACTGAAGAGGAACAGTCTCCCACATCTTGTACAAGCCAGTTCATCGTTTAATACACATTTATATACACTCTGTCCATTTTGGTTTGAATACAATTTAATATTTGTTTGAATACAGTAAGACATTCTGCCTAAAAATTTGATTTTTTTTATACAAACATATTCTGAACTCATTCTTTCCTTTTCTTTTTCTTTGAGGTCTTTTATTCAGAGCCCTTCAAACTCAGAGGAGAACATTTAGTCATCTAAACCAATACTTTGGTTGTCCTGTTAATGTTTCTTGATTTCACTCAAGTGACCTATGTCTGTTAACGCTGCTTAACAACAAGTGACAACTGTCATGCCTTGTTAATACATCATTAAATCCCCCCTTTGTGGAGTTAAATAAAACATGTCCTTGAAAAACTACACTCTAAAATCAGTGGAAAAACTGAAAGAAACACGTTGTCAGTATATCTGATTTTATTCTGTTTTATTCTGTTCAGACTCACCTGAGTTTTTTGGATCCAGCTGGCAGATTTCTTGTTGTTGGTACTCCGAATTTTCTTAGTTTCTTAAGATTTGGAGAGACTTCATCTTCATATTGTCATTTTCTTTTTTCTTTGTTTGCAGATTTTAAACTAAAAGGAGTCTGTAGGCAGGCAGCACTGCAAAACAGCCCTTCTTAATAAGCTCTCTTCTCCATCGCTCACAGTCAGAACTCATTTACCTTTTACTGATCCAGCAAACAGCTAATCTGTTTCCTAACTGTGTCCACTTCTCCTGTTCTGCTGCTCAACGCTCACTCCCTTATCGAAATGCAGCAGACTGCTCCGGTTGGCTGCCAACACACTGTGACCTGCACTGTCTTCTGCTTTCGTCTTCCCCTTTTCTCTCACTTCGGTCCTCTCTTCTCTCAACCCTCCTATCCGCGACTGTCCTCCTTCCCAGCATGCATGCGTCCTGATTTACAGCTGAGTAAAGAGCGAGCAGGGTGAGAGACTGAAGAACAGACAGGGAGAGGAAATCATTTGCATCAGACGGGTAGGGACCGTCAGTAAATTACTGTGCAATATGAAAGAAAAACAAACAATTCCACTACATTCTTCATCCAGTACTTGAAAATCATATTTCACATCTTTTAAGAGTGTAAAATGGCTTTTCATTGTTTGATCAGACTGACACCAAAGCAGCAGCATTTTATATTCCATAGTTCTCTGACCAGTATTCTGTCTCACACGACGTAAAACAACAGCATATTCAGATTTTAAAAGCAAATATAAGAAGCTTTAAGAGTAAATTAGGAAGCTTAATCTGCTGCATGTTTTTTTAATGTGCAATAATTCCTCTATAATCTCACGATAAAGCAAATCAAATCAAGAAATGTCCTTATAGGGAGTTTGGTTGTTGGGGAGATGTAGCACGCATTAATAATGGATGGAAAAAAAATCATAAAATGTTCTCAGGTGGTTGTATTTTTTGTGTTATTTATTTATCCGTCTAATTAACACGATAACATCAAAAGTTATGAGTGAAACTGATTGGATAAGCTGAGAACTGCATGGAACCACCCTATGAAATTATATTTCCAAATATACTGAGTCAATACAATGTGAAAATGATAAAACCAAATGGTTAAACAGGTTTAATAACTGAAATAAAGACTAAAATAAAGTCTGGCATGAAACTGAAATAAACCTGACCTATGATTAACTGGAAAAAAACTGGACTGATTTAAATTAAATTTAATTTTAATTGTCCCAGCTGACATTTTCTGCAGATTTATTTTTCAGCAAATCTTTGTTTTCTAAAGGAATCAACTGTTTATACCTTGAGTTTGTGACCAGCAATATTTGAGACATTAGAAGAGACACTTTGCAAAATAATTGCAGTTTTATTTTAAGAATATTTTAATGAGAAAATCTCTAGATTCTAAACTATTTGAAAGTATTTTACATTTTAATGTGCATATCATGACAGTAATTAACTTGGAGAATAACTTTTACTGTGTGATAAATACAAAATCTTAATACTTAAACAACACTGTATGGCGTACATGCACACTATTCATGAATTTTTAAGCTCAGCTACAATAAATCAGTACGGTGTTGTAATTTACTCCACTTTTAGCACCAGTTTAGATCAGGAAATTTCAACCCCTGCTGGATTTAAGACTCTACGTTTTAATGACATACATCTCTAAAACTTCATAGTGCCTGGAAACATGCAGACATGTTATCTTTTTTAATTTGTGTTGATAATTTCAGCATCATTGAGTTGTTTCTCCAGTTGTGTGAAACACCAGATGGCAATATTTCTCTTGTAACTGGACTGACCAAGTTTAGCAACAACATCAACTTTTACTGCTTTACTCTATTTCCTCTGGCTCTCGTGTTTTAAACATTTCCAGAATCAGCCAAGTGATGTAAGTTCTACACCATTTTAATACAAGTTTAGACATTAGGATGCACTAACACTCAGACTTCATGATAAACTGTTCACATTTTAAAATACTATTTATTTATTTATTTATTTATTTATTTATTTATCTATTTATTTGAGAATAAAATAGCAGGTGGTTTATAAAACTGCACCGCTATCAGTCATCAGCATTTCACTTCCTGCAAGGGAACAGGTCTGTGGGTGACTGATTCTGCTGCATTTAGTAGATTGCACTCTGCATCCCTGGGGAGCATGAGGCTGATTTTCTGAATAGAATATCATCTCACAGACCGTGAGGGGGATTATACAGTTTTATATCAAGCTTTACTGTCACAGCAAGCGCTTGGTTGTGTGGTTTCTGTGCATTCATTATTCATTCAGATAGTTCTCTATTATTCTTTCCCGTTGTTAGTAGTCAGTTTATTTTCCCCGGTGTTAACTTATAGCATTTTTATGTTTTCCTGATGGATCTTGCTCACAGTTGCTAAAGTGAGAGTAGGCTATAATAACCAATGAGTGGTCCAGATGGAGCTGAGAGCAGCACATTGCAGGTTAATTAAGGAACGTTGAGTAGATGGAGGCCAGTTCACACCTGCTCACTGTAAACTGGGAACAGTAAAATTCTTGGAACCAACACAGTGATGTTTATTTCATTTCATGCATTCTTCTTGGCAAATTATGTTCCCACCCAAAGGGCAACTTAACTAATTTAAGAGCTCATAGTTTCCAATGCATTATGCTAATGTTGCCTCAAGACCTGCTTTGCTTTGATGTCCTCTTAAAAGCCTGAAAAAATAAACTTTCTGCAATATTTTTTCATGTAAACAGACTTTAAAGTGGGAATTTGCTGGAGTTTGTTTGGAAGTAAAGCTGCAATCCAACATGTAGAAAAGAACTGTTTGGTTTTTGCATGATTAAAAGAATTCATCCCAAATCGCAGAAATATTATTTGTAATCATCAAACATGAAGTAGGATCCATGTGAAATAATTATTTTTAACCCATAAAAGAGCTACTTAACATACTGCGGTCAAACAAATTTACTGAAGATTCCTCCATATTCATATTTCCCAATGATTGAACACAATTTTATTTTCACTTCAGGTCAGATTATAGTGTTTCAGTCAAAACATGACATTAGGTTTCAAGGCTTTTCCTGCAACTTTAGCATGTAGAACAGAATAAGTGATCAGGATTTTATTTATATACATCATACTGCATTTTTTAAAATGTTCACTAAAAAGCAAATAATCTACAGCGATATTTGTGCAACATCTTTATTCCAGCTTCCAAATGACTAAAAATGAGCTACGATCGTAAATAGCACCCTTATTTTGATGCCAGTATGTTTCATTTAAAAATCCAAATGTTTAATATGTATTATTCCATTTATTTTATTCATAAAAATAACTTTCTTCTGACATATCAACATTTTCTTCAGTGTGTTTTCCTCTGCCACTAATGATAAAATTGTGAATGGTACAGATCAGTTGCCAGTCTGAGGTTTCATCAGTAGGTGTCAGTGTTGTTGAAATGAAACAAGCTGTTAAACAGGAAGAGGATGACTTCAAGACCAAAGACAGATGGAGCCCGTGCTACATATATAAACTAGACCCCTTTATTCAGTGACAGCCTTGAAACTCTGTCTTCACTTTGAGCTTGACTTCCAACCACAGAGTGTGTGAAAGGAAACATTTTTACTTGCGTAAAACTGAAATTAACACACGTAAATTCCTCATTTAATAATCACATTTTTACAAGCAGATATGCAGGCTTTTTATGAAAATGATATGATGTAGTTAGAATATACTTTTGAAGTGAGACAGCTGATCTTCCCTTTTAATGGCTTCCAAACAAAGGGGGGGGCTTTTCCTTTTTCTTTTGCACGCAATCCAACACAGAGAATGATTGTTCCCTACAGATTGCGAAAGCCTCTTTAAGACTGCAAAACAAGAATGTTTAGAATTTTTCTAAATAAAACTTGGACTCCAATGAAAACAGGATGTAGCAGCGGTTTTCAGTTACAGATTGGAAAGAGGCTATTTCTACATGCATGCATAAACAATACTTAGTATTAAATTTAAAGTTTTAAAGTAAAGGAATGAAAAGGCTGAGAACTGATTTTTTTGTTTCTGTTGTATAAAAAGTTTTGGTGAGTACAAACTGGATTTTATTTCTCTTTTTTAATGATTTGTTTCTCATCCAATGAGTGCCCTCCTTTCAGGATGTTCAAACTAACAATGGCTAGTTTGAAGGGATTCTCATCCAGAGCACATTTCATCATCTTAAAACAAATCTAATCTTTATATTTCAAGCAAGTCCAATTATTTAAACCTTTACATTGTCACATTTGAATTACAGGGATATTTATGTAGACATATTACAATATTCCTGCTTAAAGAGTCCCCAAACTTTAAGACATTTCCATCTTTGTTTCTCCAAATTCGGGGTATTCTGAGGTGAAACATTGCTGCTCATATCATTTAAACAGAAACTCTCTTCAAAATATTTATGATGGGAGACTCAAACTAACCCACGAGTAGCTCATTTGCAGCATTATCCTGGCTGGTACTAAGAATTCCACTTCCACACATTTTAAGGTATTTAAGAAAAAAAGCTTTATTAGTGACTTCTTAACAAAACACATTACCAGATTGATGAAATTATAGGAATCACTATTATCACCTTAACAATGATAAGCCGGTGTACAAAAAAGTCATGAACAAATCTGTACGGCCACAGTCGACTGGTCTACGCCAATCACTGCTGCCGCAACCAGCGACTGAGGGACATTCACTATACACAAGCAGAGAATACATCAACTTTGTATATATATTTTTTTGTATTTTTTTTTTGTTTTATATTTTTTCTTCTTTTTTTCTAGTTTTCTCTATAGACCAACAACCAGATATGCAGGATGAGTAAATGATACTATTTCACATTGGTGTTTGTTTGATCATTACAAAGCTCCACACAATTTTAAGGATTGATTTTCTCATCTAGGAAAATCATACAGGTAAAAACATGAAAAGAAAAAGGCCTTTCATAGCATAACACAATAGCATTATGTATATCTAGAAGATTAAAGTCATTTTCAACAGAATAAAAACATGGTTCTTTTAGGTTTTCCCACATTTGACTGTTATCAACAGTGTAGTTCAATGTACTGTATGTATGTACTCATTTATGGAGAAATGTGGATGTTCATGTGTTTTCTTGGTGATGTGTATTAGAGGTATAAGCATTTCAATACACATTTCCCTGTGGAAAAACATATCTATTTATATAGTATCTATATAGAATCTGTTTCCTTTGCTTATAACATGCAAACAGTCACTTGGTGATCTGACGGCACAGAAGTACACCTGCAGGAAAGGGGGCGGGGCAGGTCATTGAGAGGGATCTATGGCAGCACCTACAAACCCCTAAATGTGATCGGACATACAACGGGCGAAAATCAAGGAACACTGAAGTGAGATGACAGGACACTTATAGTAATGTTGAAACTCCTTCAATATGTGCCGCTCCCAGTACCCTTGTTTTTTTTTTTTTTTACAAAGTCTGGCCAACTATTCATTGTTGTTCATATTTTGACCATGACTTAGCATGGATGTCTTACATTGCACTTCCTGCTAGCCGTGAACAGCAATAATAAAACCAATAATAGTAGTAATAAAATCTTTCGAAGGTCTTGGCAGGTGTGCTGGTTAACCTGCCCATGTGGTTTCTAATAACTGTTAACACTTTCACCCCTGTTGACTCCTACAAAGATTTGTTCCACGCTGAATTAAATTTCCAAACCTTTTGATTTCAGCTAAACTTTCTTTCCCCTATTTTGTAAGTGGTTTCAGTTAACCCGGGTTGCTCGCTTCTCTCTGAATTCAAAGACAGATATAACTCCACTACTCAAGTAAAAGTAGATCACAGGCCTGTTCGTTTCACTTTCCACTAATACTGGACTGACACGATACAATTAGTTGAATGCCTTTCTTCTTTTTAGCCATTCCATCTCATCACATCATATCCAATACAGCATAATCTGAAATTCTGCTAACCTGTCAGGCAGTCTCATAACGCCAGGCGCACATCGAAGACAGAGCTGTCAACAATAAGCAGTCAGGAGAGACGCACAGGCAGAAGCACCTAAACTCAGACTGTGCTAAACTTAGACATAACAAAAGATGTTTATGTGTGTAGTATGTGTACTTCTGTTTAGCTGTGTGTATTCTGTGTATACAAATATGAATATACACAAAGTCATAGAGTTATAGCTTCACAGTTCACTGAACGAAAGCAACTTTAAAGATATCGTCCAACCATGTTGATTTGAGAAAACAGGAGTAAAGGGAGGAAAGAAACAGGCAGCGGGGGCAAGCAAATCCTACAAGCACTGAAGCAGTCGAGGCAGTGGTGCAGAGCTTGAAGAACAACTACTTAACATTCAAAGACAGAAGTGGAGGGATCAGGCTTGAACAGACATGAAGCTACAAGCAACATTTCTGCATCTCAGCCGTATAATACACTCCCATATTAAGCACTGTCTTGAGTTTTGGAGTTTCCAAAAAGAAGGGTGTGTTTATTATTTTTAGTTTGGTCGCTCAGTGTGTCTATTTGCCTTTTTCTGTTTTTTCTAATGTGGAGAGCAAGGCAAAGGAAGTCAATGTTTGTATACAGTGATGTGTGTATCTGATTGAATGTGCTGATACACAGACCATCTTGACCTATGACATTTTTTCCATGAAGAAAGGTCGGGGGGGACAGTTGCATCAGCTGTACGTAGGTTCCCTAATCACACCCAAAGTATCCATCAATTCCAGTTTCCGCTAAATTACAAGCGATACCACAAAAATCAGTTATGACGTAGCTTTATGTAACAATTAATTAATTAAGCAAGCAATAAAGCAAGTGCAAATGAAACAAAGTCACAAAACTGCACTCACTAACAGTAAAGCACAACTTTTTTTTCTTTTAATGCTTGTTTTTCTTTTCTTTTTCTTCATCAAATCAATTTCTTTATTGCAACTTGAAGCACCTTAACAGTAATTTGCCATGTTTCGGTCCATTTTCTAAACATTATATTGTACTACTAACCAGCTACATTTGATCAAATCTGAGTTTAAAATGGCTAATAAAATACATCTCAAATAGCACCTGAACCCACTTGATGTTCTCTTGATGTCTTTACTTTTATGAGCTTTGAGTTTAAGATAATGTATTTTTGTGGTATAGTTCTTAAAATAAAGAATAACAAAAACCCTGAAAGCATTGCAATTTGGATTAAAAATAGTTTGCAATGACTCATTAGCAGAAAATGGACTTAATCATGTCAAAAGAACTTCTCTTACAGAGACAAGTGTGGGTTCTACCAATCACAATTTTTAGGCCTTTCAATTTTTTGTCTGTGTTGTCATAGTTTAATGACCGAAACATTATTATCTACTGTACAGATCAACTTTAATAACTTGCTAATTACAAATGAAGTATCAGTTTTAAAGCCACTTCCTTCTAAACTAACCTGGGAACAAACTTGCGCATAGATGGTGCAACCCAGTGCAGGTCCTCAACCTGTTCAATGTGCTATATTACGCTGAAACGGAGCTCTGTTTGAATGTGGTCCAGATTCTCTCAGCCATGTTATTCTTTAAAGGTGCTTATCTTATGGTAGATATTTTGTACTGTATATGTTATTACTTTTTTCTTGTTTTCTTTCGTTTTTTTATACAAAAGACCAAATTTTCTAAATTCCTACAAGCCCTCCATAATACTGAAGACAAATGCCTGCTTCATTTTTTGTTTTGTTCTTTTCAGTTCACATTGACTTGGGAAAAAAGACAAAGTATGTCAAAGATGTCAACACAAGCACCCTCAGCTGACACTGTCAGATACAAAGTGTGCACCTCTTGGGGTGCTTTTTGTTGTCCTTACACAAACTGGGTAGGGGTTCAGGGAGGCGGATGGACTCAAACCACAGAAAGGCTAGTGTAAACGAGAATTTCTTTCTGTTTTAATTTGGTCCAGCATTTAGATAAAGAATGGTTTTAGTTTGGTTGCTCTGGGAGCTAGGCCTGGTCAAATGAGGATTTGGCAGCTGTACAAAGTCTATGCAAATATGGTGTACTGAGGCTCCCCCTGGTTTTAATATGCATTTGGTTTAATTTTCTGGCTTTGAAATTGGGATAGTAGTTTAGTGGTAGCTCTGCTTATAGGTCACCCCCCCCCCCTTTTCTCTATTCATCACCACCATCATCTTTTCCTTTATCCTTTTTGTCCTTCTTGTCTTTCTTCTTCTTTTTCTTCTTCTTGGCATCCTCCTTTTTGCCGAAGCTGATGAAATCCCCTTTGTCGTCCACTGGGCCCGGGTCGTGGCGGATGGAAATGATGGCTGGAGATCCAGGGATGATGAAGGCTTCAGGTGGAATCTCTCCAGGTTTCAGGGGCTGAGGGGGCATGTAGCCTTGTCCAGCACCATATCTGAAGTGCCAGCTGTTACTGTTGACACCAGCGCCCACTGGAGGAGAAAGCTCTCCACCGCCCTCTCCATCTAAAAAAAAAACATGATAAAAATGATATAGCAGGTTTGATCTCCATATTAGGCAGAACGGATTGTTAAATTAAAGCAATATTTTAACATTAACAGAGAACAAACAAAAAACTGACAAAGCTGAGGAAAAAATACGAGAGTGATTCTGGAGCAGGGTGACAACAAGAATAGGAAGGAGCTGATAAGAAAATATGGAGCTCATAAACAAGATAGTGAGAAACAGCATTACATCACTTCCTTCTCCCAGAAAGGGTCTCACCCCCATTTGGAAAAGATAAATGCAAAGAATAACTGGTGGTCATCTGACACAGAGTGCTGAATTATGCCCTGAGATGTGCTGCTGCCATCAAATTCAAAATAAGATATTTTGTATATAATAGTTGCAGTTTGGCTTTTTGCAAATTGGGGTTGTAATATTAGATCAGTTGCATGACAATAACTTCATAGTCACAGAAAGCAGGACTTGTCTGAGCAGCGCTATTGCCCACGTCACTAAAGGAAGGATAAGGTAATAACCTTAAGAGATGCTCAACCTGACATTGTGATTAGTTTTTTTATTTGCATGATGGCAGCCACATAATCCCACTCACGTAGGCGGCCAGAGATTCAGCCTGCAATGCAAAAGCGAGGGTGTGAAAGAGACAGGAACTCAGATGGCAAGACAGAAAAAAGGAACAGAACAAAACAGAAAAAAAAAATGTTTTATAATGAAGGAAACTGATTGTAAGTGAATGTCATAGGGTCAAAAGGTTAAATATCGTAGAGTGAAACAGAAAGGAGGTGTAGATGGAATGAAAAGAGAGAGAGAGACAGTGAGGATGAGAGTTAGGCGATAGGAAGGACGGGGGTGGGCGGGTTTTGCAGACACGGTGCTCTCAGGCCCACACCAGTTTTCACTACACTGACCTACTTTCAGTCTGGATTTTATTTAGATCAAACAAGAGACGTTGCAAACAGCGTCTTTTTAAAGATTGCTGGAATGCTGAAATGGTTTGAACGACCATCCCTTTGGGACAAACGCTATTTTAAAAATTTGCTACACATGCTGTCTCATTAAATCACCACCTTATGATCATCAAGCAGGAAACTGAATAACACGTAGTAAATACAATGAGAGCAGATGAAATGGACCCTATTGCTCTAGTCAGGGGAAAGTTCTGCATCGCTTTAACCAATCCGCTGAAATCTTGAGCTCATCATAAAAAAAGAGAGATGTGTTAATAAGCATGACTCATTGCAAATATAATGATAAATATTAGAAATGTAGTCTGAAGAGATAAATAGAAAAAAGTGAATATTTATTTTTTACTATAAAAAGTGATAGAAAACCAATTCTATCTATATTCTATAAAATAATCCAGATTAACGTTTTTCTTTTGTTTGATTTTTGGGTCCTACTTTTAAATTCATTTTTCAAAAATGATAAACATTAGCAACTGTAACTAAATTTAATGATTAGTGTTGTCACATTATCTTTTAGCCCCAGATTTAGCAGATTCATTGATTTAATGCCATAATAACGTAAAGCCTCTTTTTTCGAGGATTATGACACATGATAGTATGATCTGCCTGTCTGCATTTAATCTGGGTCTTAACCCTTGCAGTCACTACAGTGGACAGCTACTCCATGGCTGTTTTGTTGGAAATGTCGTGCATTTTTGGTTTTGCACATACACTACTGGACCCCAGCCCTGTGATGTACTGGTGACCCGTCCAAGTGTAATCCCAGCTCTTCCTCACTGACCGATAGAGATAGGCACCAGCTCCCTGCAACCCTGAATAGAAATAAGCAGGTATAGATGATAACTGACTAACTGACTATTGGAACACTCACTGGATTGCAGTGTTCAAATAATATTCAAAATAGTAAAGAAAGAAAAAAAAATAGGATAAAAATCTTCTAAATTCATGCATTAAAAACGCACTTAAAACGCTGATATTTGGAGGCCCAGTTTATCTTCTCTGTGTGGCCCTGTGGTGGACTTTTCCATGTATGACCTGCCTCTTGTCCAGTAACCAGTGGAGATACTGTAGGTATCAGCTCCGGTGACCTTGAACAAGCAGGTACAGAAAATGGATGGGCAGATATTTATCTTTGCGATCATCCCAAGATGGATCAAATCCTGATGCTGTTTTCAAAGGTCATAATTCCATCAATTTGGATCCTCTGCATCACTGCCAGAGATGCAATTTAGCTAAGTTGTTTGTTAGGTCCAACTCTGTATCATCCCTTGATTTTGGCACATTTTAATGCTTGATTCCCAGATCAACGTTGAGTGGTTTAGCAAACAAATAAACCAAATCCTCTACAAAAGGTCAAACTCAAGTGCTGAACCAAAACACACAGTGTTTAATACACAGTGTTAAAAAAAAACTTTTTAGCACGTTGATAACGGTTAAAGAACTTTCACTTGAGAACACTTTGAAAGGCTCCAAGTTAATCTGGCAAATAAAGATGAGGTTCAAGACTCTTGCACAATACTGAAGCTCTAATCAAGTCACAGTGTCTCGGGACATCCCAGGGCTTCCTGTGCAGCTGTGACAAATCCCCAACCCTGGACATTGTTAATTAAGATATTAATCAGTAATAATCCTGCGTCTGTGTTTGCATAAGATAAATTAATTTATAATTAGAAGGTCATGTCACAGACTAGTGCAGTTTAAAGTGATTTGCATCTCAGTGATGCTCTTTCTCAAAGACGTTTCTGCAATTTTCTCCCCAAAACATGTACTTACAACAAAAGACTATTTAAAAAGGATTACTGTGTAACTTGCTGGTAAGCAGGTCAGTGTAGCTCCTTGTGAGGATGTTGCCATGACACCTGATGAGAATGTGTTGCAAGCCTCATTTTGCGTAACCCAGTGTCCTAAATTAAAAATAGGCTATGTTATTTTCTGCTTTAATGCCATTCCATCCTAAATTAATTCCTCTTGAGGTTTGTAACTCACAAATAAATAAATGCCCTATATGTGTCATATATTTGACAGAGCTGTATAAAGCCTGTGTTCATGCATTTATTCCTAATACCTATTCTTGCTGAGTTTTCTTCCCATTTCTGATCCTCGCTCCTGTCTCTGAAAATTCCATTCAGAGATATGTGTGGTTGCTATGGAAACTGCCTTCACCCACTCCCTGCTGATGGTGGGTGCGGCTGCTGCAGCAATCTCTCCGTTAGACAGTGTTGCCTGGCAACAAGTCACATGGCGTTCCCTAGCAACAACGCTACTGCAGAAACCTGACAATCCTCTTAACCTGTCTCTCTCCATCCCCCAACACCTCTTTTTTTCCCTCCATCCTCCTGGATGACTCCTTCTGCTCTTTCTCTCCGCTTAAGGTTGGTGTTTTTTTTATTTGCCCGTACTGATAATAAGCTTGCCTCCCCCTCTGGCATTAGACAAATGTCCTCCTCATCTGTGCAGGCAGGGGCCACTTATATAAACGTGGATATCAGGA
The DNA here is from genome assembly GCA_006937955.1 of Pachypanchax playfairii. Taxonomy (NCBI): domain Eukaryota; kingdom Metazoa; phylum Chordata; class Actinopteri; order Cyprinodontiformes; family Aplocheilidae; genus Pachypanchax; species Pachypanchax playfairii. The sequence continues at coordinate 5,503,169 of SSNP01000015.1, read as the reverse complement.
TGCTGCACATAGATGCACCACAAGTCGAACGACTTCATCACTACAAATGCAAAACTGTGTCATGAACAAGTGTGCACCTATTAATGCACTCTAAAGACGATCAACTAGAAATCTATTGTGTCTTTGACTCATTCTTCTGAAAATGGGATAATATTGAGCTCATGCACGATCAGAAGCTGAATTCTCACCTAGACCAAGAAAGCAGGTACAAAAAGACTGGGAACTGTCTTAATTTTAAAGCTGGGATCAGTGACTGAAAGATTAGCTGAAAGAACGCAACAATTCATGATCCCTAAATACTGTTTTTCATTCACAAAAGTTTTCAAGTCATTTCTGTCACTTTCAACACTGTAGTACTCTGAGATGTTCTTAGTCATTAGCTCTGAGGCTCTGAAGGCAGATATTCTGAAAATGATGCAACAAGGGTCAACTTTTAGAGTTCAGCTTTCTTTATGCTTGTGTTATGTTACATATTTTAAATGTTTCCACCCACTCAGGACGAGTCATCTCTTATTGAAAACAGCAGCCTTGATCCGGCTGTGATTCTGTACAAGAGCCCCAGGCTTCAAGTGTCTCATCTAAGCTCTGCAGCGACACCACACCAGAATTCAAGACCATAAAAATATTCCAATAATAATTCTTTTGATCATCAAATTTACTGGAATAAAGCAAATTTATATTTGGATTAAACTCTCTTCAAAGAGAAGGGACAGCATGTGTGTGGCTGGAGTTATGATGGCAGTATTCCCCCAGATAAAAGGTCATTAAAGGGACAGATTGACATTTTGGGAAACTCACTCATCCATTCACATGCTGAGAGTTAAATAAAAACAACTAATATAGAACCTCTACATCTGTGTCCTACATAATGCTTGACTGAGAGTGAATTAAATAATTTATTTTTTACATTTAGATTACCTAAAATATAAAAAAACACAAGTTCAAACACAGTCCTTTTGTGAAATCTAACTTTTCCTTTTCTAAGGTAACTGCTTTCTAGATGATGCAAAACATTTTGCAGGTTGGTATAAAAAAACATATTTTTGTTATGAATTAAGACTCAGAAAAAATCACAAGAGAGACAGAGACAAACCTTTTTTTTGGGGGGGGGGGGGGGGGGGG
>SSNP01000015.1:5460262-5502037 GCA_006937955.1 Pachypanchax playfairii | reverse complement strand
GGGGGGGGGGGGGGGGGGGGGGGGGCTTGAATGGTCTACCAGACCATGAATATGACAGACTGAATTAATGTCAATGTATAAAAATGGAACTTGGATTGTAAAAAGGTTACATAAACATATCTCTTGTATTTGAAGCAGAACATAATTCACCAGGTGCATTATTAAAGATAATGTATTTTTTATATTCTCTATAACAGAAGAGACATGTTTGTCAGGATCATAAGCATGACTGGGAGATTATATCAAGATCAAAAATACTGTAAAAAATCTTCAACTTTTAACAAATACGTCACAAAGGAAAAAATATTTTGCTTTGCAAACTGCAGCCAACCTTAAAACACCACCGCAATTATAATACATTTATTGTGCAAATAGATATTGAAAAAAACACATTTTTTGTTTGTTTTTAATGCAGGAATCCCCAGCCCTGGTCCTCAGGGCCCACTGTCCTGCATCTTTCTGATGTTTCCTGGATCCAACATATGAAGTCGTTGTTCATTTAAGTTTCCAAATGTTATTAAAGCAAAGAACTGACTGGGACACACATGTTGATATCATGAGTCAATCTGCAGTAATCTACTCACCTGCTGCACTGGATACAGTGGGCCAGTTCTGGACCAACATCCCCTGGGCTCCCTGCACCACTGAAGATTCCTCCATGTGGACAGCACTGGAAGGAAAATTAAACACTTATAAAAATGTATTTGTAAAAGATTTTACAGCCATTTTTGCAAATTGTTGCTACAACAGTTGAACAAATGTATTTTGACGAAGTTTTGGGACACTAGCTACGTTTACATGGACACATTTAATCGGAATAAACGCCCAATCGGAAAAAAAAGACGTCATGTAAACATGTCAATCAGAATGTTTTGATCCGATGCAGCCTGATCAGAATGAAATTTACTTCCGATCGAGAGGGGTGGTTTTGTCCGATCTTCATTCGGATAGACGTGCATGTACACACCCGTTTGGAAAGAAAGGGTGAAAAAAGCCCACTGCGCATGCGTACAACTTCAGCGTGACGTCTTTCCGCTTTCGCAGACTCAAGTAGAAAACATAGCGGGAGGTAAACAGAAGTGGTCTGCTGGTGCAGTCATCCTGTCATCCTGCTCTCCTCTCCTGTGGCGGAGGAGCAGTAGCAATATGTATTCAGCCGCTAGCTTGGTTAATGCGACCAGTAAAAACCCAAACATAAAGGTAATCACCTGCAGAAGGTCCATATTGGGGAAAACGTGAGTCAGATCGAGCACACGATGGGGCGGGAAAGACGCACAGAAAGGACGGAGTTTGTTTACTTTTTTTTCTTCCCCCGGAAAGACAACTCGCTGTGCGCATGCTCAACTCATTTAACCTGATTGAGTGCTTGGTGCATGTGTACTCATGGCATGATCAGATCATTTCAGTTAGTGTCCATGTGAACAGGGATTTGGGAATTCAGATCGACCAAGATTTTAATCAGATTGGGGAAATTTGGCGCATGTAAACGTAGCTATTGCTAGAGCTAGTTCTAAACTGACCAGAGATCAGTGGTGATTGAGCAACATGCTGGAGTCAAGCATGTGATCCTTCCTGTGTCGGGGTTAAGAGTTAATGTGAGCAATCTCTGTGTCTGCATGCATTACAGGCTCTGTCATTTTAAAGATGGCAGTGGCTAATCACAGCCATGATTTATGTTAATCCATGTCATGTTGTAATAACTTGTTGACAGAGTGCATATCATGATCTCCTGCTCACCATAGAAATCAGCACTAACATCCAATTAAATCGAACGTAGATGGAGCAGATGACTGCACCACCGAGCAGTAAACATAGTTGGCATGAAATTATGAAAATTTGATACAAAGCGTGGGCATGTGGGAGAAAAACTCATTATTCCCCAATGTTCCAGCTGTCCTCGTATCAAATTAGAAAAGCTCTTAATTTTATGTTGTTGTGGAACTTTTGTATGACCTGATCATTTAAAAGTGTGATGGATGTACGTTTAAAAAAATACTACTTTTTTTTTTTTACCAATCCCTTTTCATGATCTTCCTTATTTCATTTTACTCTGTTTTAAAGGGAAACTAGTTACTCTAACATGCAGCTGGTGGAAATACTCCAGCACAATCAACGTCTGAAGTAAACTTTGACCTGTTTCAATCTTTATAATAAGGAGATGGCAAGCTTAGCTAACATGTTATAGCTTTCAGTAATTATTTAAACTCAGTTTTAGTCCAAGATTTGGTATCAGTGTGTATTTAATTCTGTTTTAGCAAAGTAAAAGAGTCTCATTAGGTTATCTGTCACAAAAACAATTCACTCTGGAAACTCCTGACAGATGCTAACATATGTCCATGGAGGGCAGATGTAAATGCACAAAGTGATGCATGTGCATATCTCATAATCTGGGAAAGGTTGTCGTCAGCTCATTTGTCCTTCATGCTTTCTACTTAAAGATGGCGAGAGGGGAAGCCACACTTTGAATCTTGATGACCTAAATAGTTCCACACTGCAGAGGAAGAGGGTTGCTGCAGCCACTGACAATGCTGCTCATGCCTTTCCTCAAACAGACAGTGGTGGTTCAAACACAGCAGTCTATGAGGTATTTGTGGAATAAATGTGCAAATAAACATTTTGCATCAACATTACATCAAACTGCTCAAGACAAAACACTATCAGCAAAACCAGTTTTTATTTTTTTTAGGACATCATCTGTAAAACCACGTATCTCCTGGAAGAGACGGGTTCTGGAAAACTCTGAGAGCCACTGTTACTAGAAAAACAAGCCAACATGTCAAAACGCATCTTTGCAAGGTCATCCTGACCTAAAGGAACAATTTATGGAAATGTTTTTGTCAAAGTGGTTTCAGTTCATGTGTATATGAGATTTATTTTGAAGATAAGGTTTCCCCTAAGGCATCACTACGTATTCAGTGGTTATAAAAAGCGCCTGACTTTGCCCCAGAAGTTGGGTTTTGTTGAAAGGCTGTCTAGACACTGTTGTTGTTGGTTTACTGCTACAATTTTTACATTTTTTTGTTTAAAAACTTGGGTTTCTGGTGATGTTTCCTATATGTACAGTCACAGATTCTCCCATTAGGTTTCCTATTAGCGTCCTGACCAGGATGTAAACAGTCTTACATCTTTTCATAAAACATTCTGACCATAAAAACACATTTATTTGAATAAAACTCTGTATATGTGTAATGGTAACATCCTGTTATGGACAAAAGAAGCAGGGGATAAAAAGTACATTTTTAAAATTTTTGTCCATTCATTTATTAAGAAGAACAAAATTAGTAACAACATTTAAGATGAAAAATGCTTACCCCTGCACCCCTGCCCTCAATGACGCAGAATATCGCCAGTCAGCATTTGGAGCTTTTGGCTGAGGAGAGAATCAAGAAAAGAGAGAGGGAGAGGGAGAGGAGAGGAGAGGAGAGGAGAGGAGAGGAGAGGAGAGGAGAGGAGAGGAGAGGAGAGGGAGTTTAATTTGATCTCTTGCAGTGCAGAGCCAGGTGGGGCCATGGTTTCATCAATTATTCATGATGCACATCCAAGTTCAGGATGTGATGGGAACACTGCAGTTTGGTCACACACATTCACACACATGCAAGAATATCAATATCCACAAAAAAAAAAAAAAAATGATAGAAGGAGTCTCTGAAAGCCAAACTGACAGCTTTTCTAAGACGTCCCATTGAGAATATAAGAGCTGGGGGAGTTCTGGCTTGTTCCCTGAGTGCTGCCTTGTTTGATCAGGCTCATGTTGTGGTAGTTTGAAATTACACAATTGTCCTTAGTTTTAACTTACTGTAAAAGTATGCCTAGCCTGTATTTTATCTGAACCCACACAAACCTGTGTTGAAATCCCAGTGTTGTGTAACTGACATCATTTTCCATAAACAAGTTTGTTAGAAAGTTCTGAGGAATTTGGTGTGATGAGTGGAAACATCTATGCACATTAGGCCAGAAGTGTGTATGTATGTGCGTATCTTAGACCAGCCCATGAGGACTATAAAAGCGACCCGCATGTTAGGTGGGGGGAACGCTCTGTCACAGCTGCTCTATGTGAGAGCAATGGAGCAGATCCTTTCTCCGTGTCTCCTTTTTACCCACATTATTTAAAAACCTACAATGTGTGTGTGGGTTCGTGTGTAACTGGAGTAAATCTGGCTGCTCCCGATGAAACTGGCCTGATTGCTTTAAGGTCCCAGTAGACCTCTCATGAAATGCCTTTAAAATCCAACGGGCATCACTATCATCACTAGGGCAATCACGTCTCCTTTATAAAAGAATATTTGTGTTAGACACAAATATGGTGGTTGGACTGTTGCTGAAAAATGACAGCGAAGCCATCACGTTTGTCTTTTCTGAACTAATTCTAGTTATCACCATGTCTTTCATGTGTTTTAGATCTAACTGACTCTGAGGATTCTACACCCCTCGCTAAACAGTAACATTAACAGTAACATTAAATTTACAGTGATTTAATGACTAAGTTTTTAGTAGAAAATAGAGACAACAGATAAAAACTTTAAGGGAACTAATGTTTTATAGACAATAAATATTTGGGATTTTCTAAGTTACACATTAACAGCTTGAAGATACGGAGAACAGTTTATTAAAGCTACAGTAATGCAAAAATCTCATGGTACCATGAGGTTTTTAAAGGTGAATGAAATGCAAGAAGAAAACAAAAACAGGACACCACCTTTAAGTGTCCCACATAGAGATAACAAACTGTATTTTGCAGTAGGGTTCAGAGGGGAGTATTTTTCTTTGAGTAAATCTAATCTGCAGGGTAAAGGAACAGAGACTGGAAACTAATCTAATTTATACAGATACATCATCTTGATAGGATCTTTATATGTGCAGATGTACATGAGAAGAAGATGAGAATGAACTCCTGTCGGTTTGTAGCTCTGGGAATTTTTAAAATTTTCACATTTATATTGAATCATCAAAACTTGAACCTTTTGGTGTTAAAATGAAACATACTTGTATCACCAATAAGTTTTCAAGAACTGTGCAAGACTAATGTCCACATATTAAATATTATTAGTAATATCCCTCTTAGTCTTAACTAAGATCAATACACATGCTTTGCCTTTAGACTAAATAATTAACGTAAACTTTAACAGAGTTTATTTTTAGAATCAAACCAAATGTAGCTGGTAAAAGATCCACACTGAAGTCCAATGTGGTGGCTCATATGCAAATTAACCATTAACATCCTTATATGTACAAGAAGACACTTTTTTAACAACTGTCCATTGTAGTAGTGGCCATGATGCATGAAATAGATTTGTAGCACATACACATATGTATATACAAATGTTTTTGTATATATGTTCTACAGGAGTGATGACAACCTCAAAACAAAGCACAAATCTCTGAATCATCACATAAAACACAGGTCTCTTGAAAGCATCTGGACTGACACTAATTCAGTAAGAATGTTGAGCCTGGCAGTACAAATGCGAAGTGAACAAAGAGAATGAATGCTGCAAAATACTGTTTAACAGGGAGAAATCAAATCTGATATATAACTGTTTTTTTCACTGAAGTGAAAAAAATCTAAAAACTGTCAAAAGCGCTGTATTATAAGTGTGGACTTGTTTTGGCTGCTGCTTAAAAAGCTAAAGATTATCTGAAATTGATGATTCATGGCTTTCCAGTTATGCAGACATAGATAATAATAAAAAATGAATGACACACCTCTGGGCAGATTTGAAGTGAGGCATCAGGCATGCTCAGTCTGCGTACAAATCCACTTCCACTGGTGAAGAAGTGGTCATGACTGCTACCCCAGGTGCCACTGATGGGTCGTCCTGTGTTGTAGAACATGAACGTGTCGCTTCCAGAGGTGGCTGTCAGGCAGGTCTTATAGCAGTACGTCTTTGTCAAGGACCCATTCCCACGAACCTCAATATAGTGAGGCTCCACTTTAAGGTCTCTACGAAGCACCACATTATTATTAGGCTGTCCTGCAGCTCCTCCACTGCCTCCTCCACCAGCACTCACACTGCTGCTCCCCCCGTCTGGAGGAGGTTTCTGTGACCCACAGCAAGAGGAGCAGGAACCAGGCTGGGAGCAGTAAGCATGACAACGGACAATGGCCAGCACCACCACAGTGACCAGGAAAACAAATGTTGTGGCAGTCAAAGCCACAATCAAATAGAGGGTGACGTTGGAGAAAAACTGTGTGCTGTGAGGTCGTGTGACCTTCTTGGTATCGGGCGTCACTTTTGGTGGTACTTCCATGACAGCTACGTTGATGGTGGCGGTGGAGGAGAGAGGTGGTTGGCCGTGGTCCCTCACCAGAACAGTTAGAGTAAAGGAAGTTGAGTTGTCCTCCAGTATTCTCCTTGTTGTTCTGATTTCTCCAGTGTGCTCATGCACTTTGAATAGGTCCAAGTCTGTGGCTGTCTCCAACAAATAGACCAGCCAAGCGTTTGGACCAGCATCTGCATCATATGCAACCACTTTGGTCACCAAGGCACCAGGGTCAGCGTTCTTTTGAACAGTCTCTAAGGAGCGTGTCCCGTTGCCAGGAGGGCTGACTATCAGTGGAGCGTGGTCATTCTGATCCATGATATAGATGTAGACGGTGGCGACCCGGCTGAGGGGAGGAATGCCCCCATCCTGGGCTTTGACCTGGAAATGAAACTCTCTCAGTGACTCATAGTCAAAGGCTCGCAAGGCGTAAGCCTCCCCTGTATCGGCCTTCACAGACACATACGAGGTGACAGGAATGCCATGGTTGTTGTCATTGAGCACTGTGTAGGTGATACGTGCGTTCTCTTTAATATCTGCATCTAGAGCTTTCACAGTGCACAAAGAGGCCCCGGGGGCATTGTTTTCAGCCACATACACTGTATATGAAGTCTGTTCAAAGCGGGGTGGGTTGTCATTAACGTCAGCCACATCCACCTGTATGGTCTTCTGGGACGATAAAGGAGGATTTCCTCCGTCTGTGGCACTCAAAGTGACATTGTAGGCATCAGTGGTCTCGCGGTCCAGGAAGGCTGAGGTAACCAGAGTGTAGTAGTTTCTAAATGACTTGATCCTGAACGGCAGGCCTGCTGGGATCTCTAAGCTCACCTGCTTGTTAGCGCCAGAGTCTCGATCAGTAACACTAATGAGTGCCACAACCGTGTCTGCTCGGGCATCCTCCCTCACAGGACTTGACAGAGATGACAGTACTATCTGGGGGACGTTGTCATTCACATCCACAACTTCCACTACAACTTTACAGTGAGCTGCCACGGCCCCGGGGCCCTTATCCATAGCTTGAATGTACATCTCATAAGAGTTGGTCTCTTCATAGTCAACATTGCTTCTCACTCTTATTTCTCCTGTATTAGTGTCCATACTAAACATCTGTCTGACTCTCTCAGGAGTGTAGCTGCTGAAAGAATAATAAATCTCCCCGTTTATGCCCTCATCCAGGTCTGTTGCATTCAGTTTAATCACCAGGGCATCTTTGGGTGAGTTTTCCAACAGTTTCACCTTGTACACTGAGTTGTCAAATAAAGGAACGTTGTCATTTGAGTCCAGCACTCTGACATTTATTTTGGCTGTACCTGTTTTCTCTGGTATCCCACCGTCCACAGCACTTAAAATTAACTGGTGGTAAGGCGTCTGCTCACGATCAAGGGGCTTTTTGAGCACAAGCTCGATGTGCTTTGTGTTAAGGGAGGGTTTGTTAGAAACCAGCGCAAAATTCTCGTTTGTGCTAAGCTGATACATGCGGACTGAATTTGACCCGATGTCCGGGTCTTGAGCATTTTCAATGGGGTAACGAGACCCAGGTAGAGCGGATTCTGTGATTTCCAGTTGATACTCGTCTCTGGGGAACTGCGGCGCATTGTCATTAGTGTCCACAATCTCCACCTCGACGTGGTGCACCTCAGTGGGGTTTTCGACCAGCACCTCCAGATTTATAAGGCAAGTGCTTGAGAGATCACACAGTGCCTCTCTGTCGATCCTGTCATTGACAAGTAATTTCCCATTTTTGGCGTTAACAATCACATAGCGTTTACCGCTGTTAGAGGTTACCTTAATTCTCCGGCTGGCGAGCTTTCGAATATCCAGCCCGAGGTCGTGCGCAAGATCACCAACCAGTGCACCATTTTCTAGTTCTTCTGTAATAGAATATCGCAACTGTCCAAACGCAAGGCCACAAAATAAGGAAAACAGCACAAAATAAAAAGGCACATGACTCCCTGTCCAGTTGCATATCCCCGTCACAGCCATGGCAAGCTCACAGGATCCGCAGACGGATTAAACGCAGCCTTCCGCCTTTTTAGCTTGCAGTATCTTGCATCCCAGCACCTCATCAAGGTGGGCTACTTGGTCTCCCGGTGAATGAAACAGAAGCGGCTCATCCATGGTGTTCCTCTGCTGAAGTCAATCCTCTCCAGCGCACCCATATTTCCTTTGTCCGTGATGCGTTTTTTTTCCTCTCTCACTTTGACTGTCTCCAGTGCGCGTCGCTGACGGGTGTGTTTCCCTTCTGCTGGAGCTGCGAGAAAGTCAAGACACGCGAAAAATACCCGCTCAGAACCAGAATGGAAGAGTGTTCACTTCAAAATAAAATAAAACAGTCTCTCTTATTGATGTTCTATCAATTTCCTACAAGGAGCGGCAGGCTAATAAAGTGGGTATTTAACAGCCTTTTGTCTAATTTGGCAATATACATTTCATTTATTTATTTCTGTTAGGTTTGATAAGCGTGGTCAGGCATAAAGCCTCTATCCCCGTGCAACAAATATTTCATTCAGTTTAAATCCCACCATCACGGACTGTTTTAATGTAAAGCTTCATGAATCATGCGCTTAATAAAATATTAATGGAAACAGGCTGTTTTTAGTATCAGGATTTTTTCTTATTGAACACCCAACCGGAAATCATTTAACTGAATGTGTTTGACTTGATGCTGGAAGGAGCGCATCCCACCCTGGCGCGCGCTCTCAGACTCCAGTTTTCTCTCCACACCCATTTCTCTCTCATTCAACCATTGTGATGTTTATGTATGGAAACTGAGAGCAAATAAACCAACAACACCTCTAATAACAACAAACAAACAAACATAATAATAATAAAATGAACACAAATACCCCCCAAAAGAAAGAACGTCGAACTCTTGTGCACATGTGCACTCTGCGACACCAATTATTTCGCACATTATTTTGATGTGCTGTGAAGCACGTGACTGGAAATCTAATGAAGAAATCACCCAGATATCAGAATATGATGCTGATTGTTGCTTCATTTATTATTATCTTTCGCTCGCCTTGAATGAAAGATCAGAAGAGGGGAGGGGTGTGTGCAGACACACACACATGTTGGGAGACGCGCTTATGTTTCCCCGTCCTTTGTCTTGGCTCGGATCGCACGGATGGTTATTTTGCCGGTAGCTATTCCGCGCACAGCCCCGCCGCATGGCGAGCATTTGCGGGCAAGGCGCTGCAGACAGACAGCATTGCACTGACAATCGCAACCTTCTCTCCACATGGATCACTGTCAGTGATGGAGCTCAGACTGTCAGGTCGCATATCCGTTTTGAAGAATACGCCTTCGTGGATCTCATGGAGAAGCAGAAACACAATTTTCCTACAAACACAAAACCGAGCACATACATCATGCAGAACACATATTCTGGTCATGTGAAAAAACAACATGTGGGGTCTTTATGATTAATTAAATGTGGTTAATATTCTTCATGTGTGTTTGTTGGATTCTAGTGATTTGGGCTGATTTAACACTCTGCCAGAAACCAATGAAGAAAATAAATATGAGCCAGAGTCATGTCACTTCCCCTTTTTCTTTCTTATTTTGAGAACAAACTGTTGACAGGGTTTTACCCCTTTGTACACTGTGAGATCATCCAGGCCTTTTGCCAGTCATGTTGGCTGATTTTTTGCCCCCAACAAATTAAAAGATCAGGGACGAGCATCTGCAAATAAATACAAACATAAATAAATCTTTCATGACTGAGCTTAGAACGAGAAACTGCAGATTTCCATGTGAAGACCACAGAGACCCTCTGCTGACGTAAACTCAAAGTAGGTCTCTGCTGCAGGTGCATGCCCTGATATAGCTCTGAAATGATTCTGACAGATTGTGCTACAACCCTTCTCCTCAAAGACTTGATGAACAGCTGCACTCTGAGTTATCTGCAAAGCATTGAGATCAGGAAAAGAAAGTTTAAATTAGATTTCGATTATTTTTCATCTGGGGAAAGTTTTTAAAAAGCAACAAAATATTAATGTATTTTACTTGTTATGACGTTGAGACTTAATGTGGTATTTTGAAATGACATTTTGTGTTAGTAATTTTAAAACTGGAGGACTAAAGCAAGAGTTCCAACAACTGGTTGCATGTTAAATTCCCAACTGGCAATATTTCTTCATCATGTGAAACTGTCAAAAACATGTCTCTGCATGACTTCCCTTTTATTTGCAATGCCAGTAACTTGTTTGTATTTAGGTTCAAAGAGTCATTAAAAAACATAAATAGTTGGAAAAAGATTTGGGGAAATTGTCTTGATTCTAAATGATCTGTTTATTTTTTTCATTTCATTTTTTCATTAATTTCAATATCACATGATGTCACATGACCAAAGTTTACTTTCAGCCATGACAGTTGCATTATGGGCCACGCTTAACATAGACAGAGAGGAAGAGTTCACAGTCATTGATCATTGTTTGCATGTGTTCCAAAAGAGCTTTAACGAGGGACATTTAAAGAAAATGAGGTGATATTTAGGCTTGAAAGTCTTTTATGTTGTAGTTTTTACACTTTTCAAATACAACTTTAATTAGACATTTATAATTAATAATAATAATAATAATATGTGTCTGTGATGTGTGGACATTAACTGATTGGACTTGTATGGAGCAATAAGATATAAATAATTTAGAGTATGTGAATTTAATCAAGAGAGTCCAGATGACAGTGAGACTACATCATAATGGTTTTGTGGTATAAACAATAAAATTAAGAGTCAACGTGACCATTTCACTGCAGGATGGAGGACATTTTATTTTAAAAATGTCTTGGAAATCCAACCAAACAAAAGGAGCAAAGTTGGACATGTAAGACAAAATAACACATCATAGAAGCTGAATTGATACGTGTAAACAATCCTTTTATTAATTAATTACAAACAAAAGTTTATCCATATCCAAATATAATTACCAAAGTTTTATTTATTTTCACAAAAAAAGGAAAAAAAAAGATTAGGAGATATCCAGTATGTATACTTTGAAACTATCACTTCCAAAACAAGACGCGTGCATAACTGTAATGAGACAGTTATGCTCATAAACACGCAGCATATTTAGCAGTTAATGTGCAGACAGACACACTTTGAATTTTAAGGACCTTGTTTATAAAATAGATAAGAATAAATAAGATATATTTAAATATACCAGGATTCATCATTGACCCGGTTGTGGAAACCATTTTCCTTTTGTTGCATTGGGCTTGTGTTTCCATAGCAACGGCAACTTAATGAATGTGTGAGCTGTGATCAAACTGGATGAACTGTCCCCACATAAAAACATACTGATTTCCATACAGATGTGACAGCTTGGTGTTCTAATGTTCTTAAAAAAATCTAAATCCTTGAATGTGTTTGTGTTTCAGCAGCTCATTAAAGGAAACTTCAGGATCATGTTAACACAAATAGTAACCATGTGCTGAAACTGAAACTACTCACAGTGGTCTTAAAAACAGTAGAAATACAACTCAGATAAAGTAGTGCAGGAGTGACCCCATGGCAAAGGCAGCCATGCACAAAAACCTGCCATGGGCATCACTCCATACAGACATCTCAAAGCTCGCTGCACTTAACTCCATCATGGTACCAGCTATCAGGAAATCATCCACTTTTTCAGTCAGTAAATCCCCCGCGAGTGAGAAGCTGAGAAAAAACAATTCTTTTCCACATCTTAAGCAGAGTTGGCCTCATCATCTGCAGACTGTTGCAACAAAAAGGCAATGAGACAGATGTTGACCCTGGAGATCTTGTTTTTTAAACGGTATATTTTTCAGATGCACCAACAGATTAGTCTTGTTCGTCGTGCATCCCTCTGAATCACAGTGACAACCTGCTCGTATCAGTTTCTGCCACAGTGCTATGACTGCTTTGTCTTTTCACAAACTCTCCCATCTCAGAATCAAATAGATGATGCATCAGTTTTCCTCCTGGCTGCTGTTTGGCCCGCACATCGCTAGACGCTGGCTGGAAAACTCCTCACATTATCCCTTCGACTGTTACGCAAACTAAAGCTCTGGGTGAAAAGACTGATGACCCCGTTGTGCATGGGCTCCAGCCAGAGTTATCACATAAATGGGTCAAGCTCTCACAGAGTCTCTGACACTTTTACTGAGGATGATGCTGCAGTTCTAAAAGCAGCACAGAATTGTAAATAAAGTAAGTAAATGTGACGAGCAGGTATGCTATAGTATAAATCTAGATTTGAAAAGTTTACCACTTTAACCTCTTAAGCCCCAACGTCCCCCAATCGGGGGACTTAGGGCCTCACCGCGGCAGGCTTGGGGCTTAAGAGGTTAAAATACAAATATTCTTGCCTGTAGCATTTCTGACCACTCCCAGCACTTTTATATACTACAAATTACCTTCACCCACACACCGAACAGCAAATCAGTGGGCTACATGGGGTTCAACCTGCCTAAGGACACTTCATCATGTGGAGGAGGATGCCAAGATCGAACCACCATCTTTCCTGGAAGACAACCACAATCGAGCCAAAGCCAACGACACATTGTGCTGTTGAACATAACATTTTGATCAGATTGCAAAATAAACACATACATCCAGGAAATCTAGTTAAATAATTCAGCTGCATTTTGTTCGCAAACATTTCAATTCAGTACTTAACACAAAAACACCCATCAGTCTGCTGTGAAAAACACTTATTCGATCAATATGCTGCAAGCTGCAAGTGTTATTTACTGGGACGGATTGTAAAATAATTTATGAGGAAGCCTAAAGACTAAAAGCGATGCAACGCTATTCGAAGATGAAACTTAATGGGTTGGTCAGCAAACTCTTGACCTCATCTTATCCTTGGATTAGCTTGTACAACAAACACCAATACAGAAGCGAGCAAGAAAATGTTTTTCACAACTCAGGCATTTTAAAATCTTTCCCTTCAGCTATTTTGCACATGCATGGATGATGTTCAGATTTTGCAGCGTGTTCAAGGTCATGCTGGGACAAGAACTGAGCTCATAAGCCTTTCATGTTATAATAAATCAGAGCTGGTGATTATGGGGCAATGCTGCATCAGATACCCCATTACACACTTTTTGAACACCATATAAAATATTCCTGATAAACTTAAACCAGTTTGTATTTTATCCTGTAGAGTTTTAAAAGAAAAGCAGCAATTCATTTCTTCCTTCGAGGTACCAAAAGCACATCTTTGCACTCACAGGGATTGTTGTGCAACACTGTCCGAACCATCAAGATCGCTCTTTCTAAAAATCAAAGCCCATCGGGGAAAAGACCTGATGGCAGCCACACTCAGCTGTAGCCAATGCTTAGCTTCGCTGACCTAGTTCAGATTTTACTTAAAGCACAAATATATTATGAACCTCAAGGCCTTTAAATGTGTCATATTTTAGCTGCAGAGCTTAGTTTGGGATCCATTTTCACATTCATTTCTGTAAAGAAAAACAAGTTAGATTTTTTTTACCATTATCGTATTAATGTGTGGGAACAATGACGTGTACATATTGATATAACTATACAACAAACTTGCTGTCAAAGCATCACACAGGCCTGCAGACTGAAAGCCTTGTGTGGTCAATCTATTCTGGTTTGACTCTGTGCTTTACTAATCCTGACAAAAATATTATTTGCCTGCTTCTTTGGTTTCAGACAGCAGGCCCTTCTCCTTTATTTAGTTTTCAATTTCCAAGAATTAGCACAGAGCTTTATAAAGAGAAACTGGGTCAAAATGTGTGTGTGTCAGGGAATTTCAGAAAGAAACTGAGAGAGGGGAGGAGGGGGAGCTGAAGAAATCACTTTTGATACCTCCGGTTTGACATTTTATCACAGACACAACAAAGAGATGGATTAAAAATCTTTATTCAAACTAGCATGATCAGGCGGTACATTAAAACCAAATAAGCAACATCAAAACCTGTTGGTTATAACTAGACTCAATAATAAAGCAAGACCATTTGTACCCATACTGTTTTTTTACCCGCTGAGTGGAATGGAACTGGTTTGATGCGTTTACTGAAGCTTATTGTACAGTTTGCTTGGCAAAGTAGCTGTGAAAAAAAATTAGAAATAACTCACTTATTCTACAATGAGCACAAGAACTTTCGGTGTCATTCGATCACAATGAACACACAAGATATCAAAAAGGTATACAGTATAAAAAAAACCCACAAATTATAAAGCGGTTAAATTTACAATAAATGCATCTACGGGTTCGTCATGTGTTATGGATTTAAAAGTCCCTATCCAACAAGCAGCTCAAGATCTGTATTCTGGGAGAACGTAATTTGTCAAACTATATGAAATACCATTATTTCAGCTGTCAACAGTCATCTTTTACAAGGCAGAAGGCACGCGAGGCGCTCATCGTATGTGCAATTTGATAATTGTACGAACACCGTTGAAATCAATCAGATCTGGCAATCATTACCCATATTACATCATCATGTGAAACCCTCAGTCAGCTGGATGCTTCTAAAGGTGGGCAGCTTGGTGTGAGACAGAGAGTGAAATCGGAAAAGAAAAGGGGAGGTTAAATTTCACTGACTCAGAGCTGGATCCATCCAGAAATATTTTCCCTTTGCTGCATTAGCAAAGGAGTGATGGGATCACATTTAGATTCAGTGCATATTCCCAAATTTGAAGTGCTGTCGTCCACTTAAATTCTTTAATGCACTGTCAGCACAGAAAAAAAAAAATACCGCAGCTATAATGAACACTGTTCTTCTCCTAATACAACCTCCCCATACAACATGCCATTACATCTGATCATTTAGCACCTTATCGAGCGGTCTGAAAAAGCTCCTTGTCACAGAAAAGTCCTGGGCTAGACGGTAGTGCAGCAGCACTACCTTTGAGGTCAAGAATAGTTTTCCTGTTTCATTTTTTATTCATGTACACGACCAAAACAACTTTATATGCACTAAACTACAAGTCTGCAACACAAAATGTTCTTAATGAAGCTCACAAAAGCAGCAATAAAAGTTACATAAAATATATATAAAAACAAGAATGTTTATCTGAAAACACCCTGCCTGCATCTCACATCCTCCTGCACGCTGGCAAAGATAAACACATTTTTATATTCACCGTTTTCAGCATTAAACTTAATTATCAATATAGAATTTTTATTTAATTAAAATGTTATTCTTGATTTTTAAATTTAATTTTTTTTTTATTTAAATCAGGACATTCTATTTTCTAACTTGCCAGCTTGTAGAGAAACTTAGAAAGTGGCCTATAGTCAATAAATAACTCACAGATAACACTGATTTGAAATATATGCTGCACTATGGCTGCATGTTTAAGACTGTGTTCATTCTGTAACAGTGAAGAACCCACCTCCTGTCACATGAGGAGGAAAACTGATTGTATACTGAATGGATAATTATAATATAATCATTTTTTTGCAGTGCATCTGGTGTTTGTCAAGTAACATCAAGGAATGAATTGCACATCTACTATTATCTCTTACCTGTTTACCATTTCTGTAGAATTACTGCAACTCATCTAATAAAAAAAAACGTTTTTTTTTTATTTACCTGTTTTCTTTCATTCTTTTTTGTCATTTTTTAAACATTCAGAATTTGTTCAGCACAACAAACATTGTAGACAAAATCTTTTTCAAACTGAATCACTATTTTTTCCAAAAAGTTTACAAGTTTGAACCTTATTAAACTAAAAGGATCTTTATACAAAAAAAAAACAAAGTAAAAAAAACAAAAACACTAAGAGCCAAGCCTGAATCAACAGCATAATTAGCTACAATTATCAATTGAATCAATCTATGGAAGAAGCAAATTCACCCTGATTCATATTTATATTGTAATTAGGCGTGTTTTGAACTAGCATTAGAAAAAAACTAAAAAAACAATAAAATGGTAACATATGTACATTGTGAAGTATTGATGCCTTCTAAAACTAGCATACCGTTATCCCCAAGGCAACCTTTAGAGATTTCAAACAGAAAAGACAGCACAATTATTACATGAGGCTTCTTCAGTGATTTAAAAAAACACCAAGTAATAAATGGAGCTGATCAGTGGTTAACATGTGGGTGGGAGCTGAAACAAAGGGAATGAGGAGGATGCAGCTGTTTCATTATATCTTTGTGAGTCACAGGAAAAGTTTCATCTACAGGGAATCCCATGAAGAGTTGGTAAGATCACCGCAGCTCTCTCCTGGGCTCCTGTGGAGGGAACGGAGCAGAAAATTAGTTAAATGAGCAACTCATCTTCCATGTGAAGCTACAGAAAGTCCTCACTCATGCAACAGTGGATTGTGGCTGGTTACTGCCACTACTGATGACAAGATACTGAACTTTGGGGTCCTTTGGGGTAATTTGTATGTTTAATAATTTTTGTGTTCCATGTTTTTCTACAAATTACTTAAAATTTGTTGTGACTGAAGCATGCAAGAAAGGCAAAGAAAAAAGGCAAGAATTTGTAAGATTCTGCAAAGGGAAAAGAAATTCTGACAAATAATATTTCCCACCAACCGGAAACAGTTTAAAATAGGCCTTGCGTGTCCTAATACACAGTCGATCTATTTCTGTTTTGGATGATTCACTCCTTAATCTTATTTTTGCTGTCAGTGCCATCACTTTAACCTGAATCCCTATCAACCTAGCCAGATGTGCACAATCACAAAAAAAAAAAAAATCTGACCAGCAGCCAATTTCATTCTAATCTCAGGCCTCAATATAAGCTCTTAGCTTGTCTGGCTTGAGAGAGTGGCCAATTTTCAATTCTATGCTCACAGCAGGACTTGGACCGGAGCAGATATTTATATTTGAGAGGGACAGTTTGATCATGAACAAGTAGAAATATTTGATTTCAGTCAATTTAATCGGGAAAACCAAATCGCTCACAGACATTAGAGACTGTGGCAGATCATAGAATCATTGCTTTTAGTCTAACTAAGCATTTGTATTAAATGGAAAAGGACAGAAAATGTCCACAAAATAATTAGTGGCTCTACGAGATGTAGTTAGTAACCAGCATACCTCCAGTTGAAGAATGGACTTCCTTTCATTTTGAGAACTTAAGAACAGAAAAAAGAAACAAGTTCAGTGGAATGTGTGATACAAACTCTTAACGCACATCATACATTAGACACATTACTCCCCACCCCCTTCCCCTCCGGGTGCACCTGCATATTTACATTGTTACAGCTTTCAGTGCATCATTTGGTTCAGTTACTGTTGTGTGGCCACCTGTATGAAAAACAAACAACATCTGGATGATTCTTCAGCTCTTCCAAACCGAGCTGCCTGGGATTCACACTGCGTCTCATTTAGTGCTGTGATACAGTATCCTTGGGCTTCTTTGTAGTGACTCCCCCCTTCTACGCCTACTGGTTATGCTATGCTTGTGTGTTATGTATCTGCAATGCATGACCTACATACTGCATAAGACATCAAAAGGCAGATTTAGGAAGTGGTGGTGGTGGGGCGGGTGTATTGGCCTAATTATGGAATAAAATTACTAAAAGTTTGATCTACAAGTACAGAGTTAATCAAAAGAATTACATCAGTAGGACTCTGTTAGAGGAATTTCTAACTATAAATGACCACATTGTCCATCAGTAGACTGTAGGATTTAAAATCTTGGGTTTTTCTTTATATGCAATTGAAAAGAGAAAGCGATTCAGAAGTTATGAGAGCTTATCTGGGATTTTATTTGATTATACTGAGTCTAGACAGCCTTCCAACGTCATTCTGAACAAATACAACTTTTCAGGTACTGAAATGGGATTTTTAACGCTCTTACATTTATGATGTTATTGGAAACAGATCTCCATGAATTCTCTCATCAGACAAGAAAATCTGACACAATACATATTATCATTTCAACATGGCCAAAAATTGGTTGCAAAAGTACAAGAACTGAAAATCTGTTTTGATATACCAGATAATGTTAGCGCATATCCAATATCCAATTTATTTGATGGAAAATGTTTTTTACTGGACCTTTAACATTAAAAGGGCAGAAAATAAGTTTTTTGTTTTGGTAGAATAAACTTTTCTTAAAATAAATACTGAAACCTTCTTTTGGGAGTGTGTTGCAAAGCTATGAAAGAAATTATTTAATATATTTGGTATGATAATTGTTCGTCTTCATACTGTACTGTATTGTGCAACATGTGACACAACTTATTGTTGATATTAGAGACATTTTTTTCTTTTCATCAAATATTGTAGAGAAAAAAAATCAAGTTTAAATACAAACCTGTTATGAGTAAAAATAAAAAAAAGTATTTGCAGCAATCTAATTTACTTTTTCCTCGGTCATGAGCATTAATATATAATGATTATCAAAGTTAAGTTTCAACATACCTCCAATGTGGATGCTCTGGAGTCGGTGGTCTCACTCGGGCCTATGCTCCTCGGTATACTGGAGACGAAGTAGCCGGCTCCTTTCGGAATTATGGGTTGTCTCACGACCACTTTACCCTTCCTGGTTTCTGCGAGAAACAAGCTGTACCAGTAGGCATCACTGGAGATCAGGGTGGAATCGGCAATGGTGGAGCTTCTCTGGCTGATCATGCTGTTTCGATTGGCTGGGGGGATCTTGATGGCTTTTGGTTTTGGCTTTTGACACTTGAGGACAATAATAACCAAGATGGTTATAAGCAGCAAAAAGGACACAGCTCCCAAACCAATCACTAAGTAAAGATTTAGGTTTGTGAAGACCTCATACTCTAACGGTAATTCAGTTGTCTCCAGGAAGGTCATTGCATGTTCTACTGTTGATATCTTGATAGTGACAGTGGCAGAGAGAGCAGGTTCACCGTTGTCTTTGGCAATAACCACCAGCCTCTGTTGTCGTGGGTCTCTGTGACTGAACATCCTTGTTGTTCGGATCTCACCGTTGTACTGATCAAGGCTAAAGAGTGTTGAATCACTGATCTGCAGGAGCTGGTACGTGACCCTAGAGTTCTGCTCGGAGTCTGCATCGATGGCAACAACTTTGGCCACCATGTGTCCCTTCTCGGTGGATCTCGGTATAACCTCCTCAACAACTGAACCATGTGCCCGCCAAGGTGACACAATCACAGGAGTGTTGTCATTTTGGTCCAGAATGATGATATGAACTGTCACATTGCTGCTCAGAGTAGGAACACCAGAGTCTCTAGCCTCGATGTGGAACAGGAAATCCTTCTCTCTTTCATAGTCAAAGGTCTTCAGGGCATATAAATCCCCATTCTCAGGATTGATGGAGAAAAGCATCGACATAGACGTGTTAACAATCTCTTTCTCCATTATGAAATAAACCAAGTACTGGTTCTCATTCATATCTGGGTCAAATGCACTTAGAGATGTCAACAATGCGCCAGGTGGATTATTTTCCACAACATGGATTGTGTAGAAGGACTGTGAGAACATGGGTGCATTGTCATTGACATCCAGGATTTCTAATGTGATGGTCTCGTTCTCAGATAAGGGTGGCGAGCCTCTGTCTGTCGCCATTAGTGTGATATCATATTTACTTCTTACTTCTCTATCCAGTGGCTTTGACACCAGCAGCTCAAAGTAGCCCTCTGAAGATTTATTCAAGAGGAACGGTAAGTTTTCTTGTTGGTTCAGAGTGAGGTCCACTTCTCCATTGTCCCCAGAGTCTCTCTCACTGACACTGACCACTGCAATCAGTGTCCCTACAGAGACATCCTCAGCCACTGCTCTTTTCAGGGACTTGATGGTCACCTCAGGGTAGTTGTCATTCACATCCATAATGAAAACTGTCACTTTACAGTGTCCTGACAGGGGGTTTGTCCCTCTATCCTGAGCCTGAATGTGCATCTCAAAACTTTGACTTTCTTCATAATCGATCCCCCCTTTCACTTTGATCTCACCAGAATTTGGATCAAGAGAGAAGAGCTCCTGCGTCTTCTCTGAGGTGTACAGTGTGTATGAATATATTAACTGAGCATTTGTGCCTTCATCTAAATCAGTTGCATTTAAGGTCATAACCACTGTGCCTACTGCAGAGTTCTCTGAAACATTGACCGTAAACACAGGCTGACTGAACAAGGGGGCGTTGTCATTGATATCTAAGACATTAATGATGATGCTGGCTGTTCCTGAACGGGGAGGCACCCCTCCATCCACAGCTGTTAAAATCAAATTATGAACTGCATGCTCCTCTCTGTCCAAATTACCACTTAGCACCAAATCGACATATTTGGAGCCATCGCTGCCGGTTTGTATGTCAATACTGAAATATTTGCTCTCACTGAGATAGTAGGTCTTGACTGAATTCGCTCCCACATCTGCATCCACGGCGTTTGTCAAGGAGAATCTTTCACCGGGAGGGGTTGCCTCAGAAATGTCCAAATACATTGTCTTTCTGCGAAACACCGGCGCATTGTCATTGATGTCCAATATTTCTAGCTCAATATTGAAAATACGAACCGGATTTGAGAGTATTACATCCATTTTCAGAAAGCACGAGGTTGTTTTAGTCATGCATATGCTCTCCCGGTCTATTTTTTCGCGGATTATCAGCTCCCCGGTGTCTTTGTTGATGTCAAGGTAATTTTTGCTGTGAATGACATCGAGTTTTGCGTTTCGTTCTTCCAAACTGCGAACATCCAGACCCAAATCTGTTGCTAGATTGGCAACAAAGGAACCCGCTTCCATTTCTTCTGGTATCGAATACCGAGTGATAGAGAGCGCAAATCTCCATAGCGCAATGAACGCGAGTAATTTCGTCCATGCAGACGCACAATTAAGTGCCATCATGGTGATGAGTTTAACAAAAGAAGTGATACAAAATCCGCTCTTACGATCAGGTCGTCTTGATGTGAGGGGACGCCGGTGTCATTCTTGCTTCCACGAGTTGTAGCAGCGTCTGCAGCAGGCCATCTGAACTGAGGAGCTGCTGAAGAAGAGCGAGCGCACCAGCAGCAGGGGCGAACCTATGAGCTGATCAGGCCAGGGGGCTGATCCCGGTGAAATGAAAAGGTGCCTGAAGTAGTCAAATCTTTAAATACTACTACTACTACTACTACTACTACTGTTACTACTACTAATAATAATAATAGTAATAATAATAATAAAAGTAATAAGGTAAAGACCAAATCCATGCTTTAAATTATAATTAAATTGTTTAAATGTATTATATTTAGCTTAGAGTGCCAGCTAGCTTGTCACAGACTGTCTATTCTCTGGTACCTTTGTACAAAACCCAGGATTGGTAGTTTTATTTTAATCAGTAGGACCCTAATACAATAGTTTTATCAGAATACATCTCGGTTATATCTTACAAAAATATGAAAAAAATCCAAACACTTCAGGTTATCATCTTGAGTCATATTTCAATATAGCAAACTTTAACTTCATTGTCTAATTTCTTAATCCTAGAGTATTGATAAAATGGGTAAAGCAAACAATCCAACCTCTAAAATAATCTGTCCAATAATCACTATTATTGTGTGCAGCATATTTTTGTTTGTCTGTCTTCCTTCCCCATGTCTTCTTCTCTTCAGGTGATGTTTACTGGATGAAAGCAACATGGCTGCTGCAGCCCTAATTGAACAATGAAGACTTGTATCTAGGCCAATCAGAGTGTTTTATATCAGAAAAACCTCCTTACTGGCAGGCTTTCCTTCCCTTGCCCCTCTGCTGATGGTCTAACCTTGTTGCAGTATCTGTTGCAGCATGTGTTTGAGATCCGCTGTTGAAAGTTTGTGACTTTGTGAACCTGTTTCACACACATTTTGTGAGATGTATCTCAATATCACAACTGCCTAACATCCTCAAAGCTGCATCCTGCCAGTTATTGTTCTTATCCAGTTCGTTGTTGCCAGTGGAGTTACTAAAGAGAAATCTCAGTCCGTCTTGACAAAACAGATCCTGTATCTGTATCAGTATATTTATAAGTCCTGTCAAATATTCACCAGCATCAAGAGACTTCTTTTTATGCATCATAATTTGATACAGTTCATAAAAAACGGTGACTGGCATGTCATGAAATGTTTGTCTAACATAGCAGCTTTGACTCTATTGTTTAGATTATCTCAGTGCTGTCTGCAGCATGCAGCAGCTCACAGCTGGAAATGTGCTGATGCCCAGAATTTTATCTCCTAAAATTTAGTTCAACCTCACAAATACAGCCATTGATGTGGTTTTTATTCAGCCAACATGTTTGCAATGAGCACATGGTTTCAAATATTCTTTTAGATTTGGTTGTAAATTTAAATCAAATGTTTTTACTTCATCTTCACAATTTGGTGTCCGTTGCTATTTTGCACAAAAATAATAAATACATGAAAATAAGTAAAAGGGTAGTTTGATGCTTATGCTCTGAGTAGACTGTGAATGAAAATCCAGAGAACAAACAAACCTGACAAAGAGCACTAAACTCTGAAAGAACAATATCTAAAGGTTGTTGATATTAAGGGTGAGTTTTCAGATGACAGACAACAATATTAATGATAAACAGACATGTAGAGACAGTGTTAAAGAGGCCATTTCATACAAATGTCAAGACTTTGTGATTATTTATTAAGTATTAACCAGTAATATGAAACATTTTATATCTAAAAAAACATCAGGAAACACTGATTAACAGATCTTTCAATCTGTCTGTATTAAAATTCGGGTGGTTCCGGCTCCTTCCGTCAGGCCTCGAGCAGCAGCTCGTTCATATTCATTATTTGGATTTGCTGGACTCTGATTGGCTAACAAACTAGCCTATCAGAGCAAGGTATACTGTTTCCTTCCCCGCTGTGCATGGCAACGTCAGACGTTCTCTCTTCCTGTTTGCTACGTTATGCTAACAGCTTTTAGCCAGCAGCATGCTAGGCGTGGTTTCAACTGCGGGAGCTGATGAATACTAACGAACAAAGAAGTTGTGATGAAACAGATACAGGCTGTTAGAACTCGGGTGTTATCACCACCTGCGTAGTTTAAGATGTTAAAACTGAAAGAGAAGTTGTTGACCTGTTTTCACCCACTATGAAGGTAAGAACACCTGTGGAGCTAAAATATTCAACAGAAACCTCAGAAAAAACATCTTTAATGGAAGGGACTCTTTAACTCTTTCCACAACATATACAACAAAACATCACATAAAAAATAAACACATGCACCAAGGTGTTTGGAAGAACTGTCACTGTCATCTGTCACCAATCCTTCAGCCTGGAACTGCAAGATAAAAACAAGGGACCTTTGTTTTTCAAAGATGATGGATTTTTTTTATTCTTCCTCTGATGTGAGCTTCTTTTAACATTATTGAATCTTATTGAAGAACAAATGTTTGCCTCTGACCGGAGCAGTAATGAGAGGTTCCACAGTTTTCATTGGCTCCCACTCTTCATCATGAAGGATTGGTTCTGCAGCAGTCTTGTGCCCTTTCTACAGAAATTTGCTGCACATTGAATGTACAAACATGATGGACGTCAACTCTCCTTTCTTCTTACACCACCCAGTGGCAGCTTAGAGAAATTCACACACCACACAATTACCTTGAGAAGTTTTCTTGAATTTCGTTTCTGTTTGATGTGTTCCCCTTTAGAAGTGTATGCATGATGATCAAAGACTCATGAAAGCACATATGGGCATGTCAGTTTGTTGTAAAAAATGTCATGACACGTTCTCATCACAAAAAGCTCTGTCGACTTCTTCTTTTTAAAATCCATCTTACAGAAATCAGCTGCTGACGAGCAGTTTGTTATATGTATCATACTACTAATTACTGCTGCACCTTCATTAGAAGAGGGGAGATTTTATTTTTAAGAAATCACAACATATTAATCTTCTTTATTACCTTATACATACTGTATGTAACATAGCTATACAGTATATCTCAAAGGAAATCTAAAGAATTGGTGTAATATAGATGTTTAAAAAAAAGTCTTAATATCAAGGAGATTTAACAGATTAAATCCAATCAAAATAAAATAATAAAATTTTTATCATCTTGGCTGATCAGATTTGCAAAAAATGGCTCATTGACATAAAAAAAAAACAAAAAAAAAATTGTTTTAACTGAGAGATTACTGAATGTTTAGCAACTCTGAAAGTTAGTTACAGATCCATATTTTACTTTTTATTGTAAAGATTCATATTTTTAGGAAAAATTGTGATCTAAAATCTTATATTTTTCCAGCATGTAAATTCAGGAGGTTTTCGTTCTGTAAGTTTACTAACTAAACAGCCACAAAGAGAAAAACAAAAATAAAAACAATCTGATGTAGAATATACAGCAATTTTACATGTATTAAATATACTACAGTACTTGTTTCTGTTTAATACAACTACAAAGAACAATAAAACATGTTTTTCTTCTCTGGGTTGGAGGGTCGGTTTGCGGGTCTGTTGAGAATGTGGTAGAACACTGCCCTCTTGTGGAAACTGCAGGGAATGTCAGAAGAATTAGTTTTATATCATATTAAAGGAAAGTTTAAAGAGATGGAGGAAAATAAAGTTACAAACTGTACGCGTAAGTTGATTTTGAAAGAACACATAAACAGAACATTTGGTTTAGAACTCTGTGGCATGAGAGTCACTGATCGTCAAGCCTGACTATTTTCTGTCATTAAGCTGCTAATTGGCTGTAACAATGGAAAATAAATGGCTTTTAATTGATTAGTTTCACCTCCCATCTAGTTTTTAAACTAGAAGGTGTTTATCCATCTGACTTTATTTTTTTTAAAGGGGTTTGAAATAAATCCCAAACTGTTTTTTTTTAACATTTAGTAATTCACTGATGCAGTCAGGCTCAAGCAAGTCTAAGATTAACCCACTGGTCTGCAGCAGCTCAGTCAGAGTCAGTGGATCTGAAGGATAATCTCCACAGCAGTAGTTGAAAATTTGGAGGTTTTCTGACTGAAATGTCAAAGGAAAGGTTAGAAGACGTTCTTAGCCCTGAGACAAAGAACCACAGTTCTTTTTCTTTTCTTGTTTTTT
The DNA here is from genome assembly GCA_006937955.1 of Pachypanchax playfairii. Classification (NCBI taxonomy): domain Eukaryota; kingdom Metazoa; phylum Chordata; class Actinopteri; order Cyprinodontiformes; family Aplocheilidae; genus Pachypanchax; species Pachypanchax playfairii. The sequence goes on along the minus strand of SSNP01000015.1, from coordinate 5,476,874 downwards.
ATGCACATGAACGGATGCTTGCCCTTAACTTGCATATTCAGCTGGAGGGATTATCTGCTGCATAACCTTTATTACAGTATTTGTTTTGTTTTAAAAATAACATAAAAACGTAAAATGAATTGATATTTTTTAGAATGAAAAAGGGAAACATGTAAAGTATACATAAGTATGTAAAACGGAACTTCCTTGTCTCTTTGTAGATCTTGAAAAAGCATCTACCGAGAGAGGAACTGTGGTCCTGCATGGGGACATCAGGAGTAGAAGCAAAGTATGTTAGAGTGGTGCGGGACATGTATGACAGCTGTAAGGTGGTGGTGAGATGTGCTGCAGGTGTGACAGAGGAATTCAACATGGAGGTGCATCAAGGATCAGCCTTGAGCCCCTTCTTGTTGCTATGGTTATGGACAGACTGACAGATGAGGTCAGACATGAACCTCTATGGATCATGATGTTTAAAAATGGCATGGTTATCTGATAGCAGAGAGCAGGTGGATGAACATCTGGAGATGTGGAGGTGCACTGGAAAGAAGAAGGATGAAGGTTAGTGACAGGAAGACAGAGTCCATGTGTGTTGGAGACACATATGGACACATGGACAGTGTGTCAATAGGACCTGGGTTGGGGATCTCTGCTCTCAGGTTCAGATTCAGATCCTACATAAGCTCCAGTGTTTTGTAAATGTGTCTTCTCCAAGTCCCTTTTTTTTTTAACATGAAATGTTTCACATTTGTCTCCGTTGTAGGTTGGTTTAAACTTTACAAGACAGTATTTTAGCTGCAAAATATTACAATTTTTTTCTCTGTAAGTAAGTTGAACAGAGAAAAAGTGGGAAGAAGATGTATTGCAACTTCATACTGAACACAAGCACTTGTACTCTGAAGAAGTATTTAGCTTTTTTCTTGTAGCAGACAGCAGCCACACACTTTTTTGTCAGTTTGAACCCCTGAGCTCAGGAAAGCGCTATAGAGTGCCTTTGGCAACCAAAAACAAATAAAAGAAGTTGTTTGTTCTAAGTGCAGTAATACTTCTTAATCAGTTTAAATGATGATATAGAATCATGGAAAATAGAATCACAATGTGTGATACTATTTATGTGTGAACGAAATGCCCCTGAATTTATCTAACAACCTGTTATGTTTGGCATAAGATCACAAACTGATTTCATCATTCTCTGGTCTAATTTATACAAATATATTAATGAAGCTGTGATGCTACAACGAGCTGCTATTAAGTATTTCGCTATTTTATCAATGAAAAAAACAACAGTTCACAAATAACATCCTGTTTTTGGTTCTTTTTAAACTCAGAGTTCATGAGAGGTGTATTACCTGTTGCTGACATGTTTCGGCGTTTACTTCCGCCTTCTTCAGAGCTGTTGTTGCTGTAGATGTTACTTCCTTTTATGAGCGGGCAGCAGGGGACGATGTCGCCCCCTGCTGCCCGCTTCTTCCCTGGTGATGATGGAGTCCCAGCTGTGGTCTAACAAGTAGACTCCATCGTCCCGGTTCATGGTGTTGTGGCCACGTCTTCTTATTTCAATCGCCTCCTTTATCCATCTTTTGTATTTTTGTTGTTCTGTGTTGATGATCCTTGTGTTGTCCCAGTCCATGATATGGTTTTCTCTTATGCAGTGGTCCGTGACGGCTGATTTTTTTATTGTAGTTTCTGCTTCTTGTTTTGTTGCTCTTGTGTGTCTTCGTTTTGTTTCTTTCTCGCATTCTTTCTGATGTTCTATTTTCCGTGTGTTGAGTTGACTTCCAGTTTCTCCTATGTATGTTTTATGGCACAGTTTGCATGGGATCTCGTAGATAACGCCGCATTTTTTATCGGATGGTATTTTGTCCTTTGGATGCACCAGTTGTTGTTTTATTGTCTTGAATGGTTTCGTTGGTGTGTTGATGTTGTATTTTTTCATCACTGTCATTATTTTCTCTGTTGTTCCTTTAATGTATGGGAGGGTTATGACGGGTTTTGGCTCCGGTTTCACTGTCCCTTTGGTCTTCTTGGGTGGTCTGTTGTATGTTTCCTTGTTTGCCTCTTGTTCTCCTCTTTTTAATGCCCAGTTTGGGTAGCCGCAGATTTTTAGTGCAGTTTGTATGTGTTGATTCTCCAGTTTCCGGTCTTGATCTTCTGTTATTATGTTGGCTCTGTGGTAGAGTGTTCTGATGACTGACATTTTGTGTATTGTGGGATGTTCTGATGTCCATAGCAAGTATTGGTCTGTGTGTGTGGGTTTTCTGTATATGTTGATTTTTAGTGTTCCGTCTGGTTGTCTGGTTATTTTCATGTCCATGAATGTTATGCTGTTGTCTTTCTCTTCTTCGTATGTGAACTTGATGTTGTTGGTTTCATCCATATTGTTCAGGTGTTTTGTTAAATACAAAAGATGGATAAAGGAGGCGATTGAAATAAGAAGACGTGGCCACAACACCATGAACCGGGACGATGGAGTCTACTTGTTAGACCACAGCTGGGACTCCATCATCACCAGGGAAGAAGCGGGCAGCAGGGGGCGACATCGTCCCCTGCTGCCCGCTCATAAAAGGAAGTAACATCTACAGCAACAACAGCTCTGAAGAAGGCGGAAGTAAACGCCGAAACATGTCAGCAACAGGTAATACACCTCTCATGAACTCTGAGTTTAAAAAGAACCAAAAACAGGATGATATTTTAACACTCAGCAAGAACCTACCTCAAGAGTTCACAAATAATTTTCAATTTCCATGTAAGACGTAAAGAAAGAGATGTATTCCTGTATTTTCAAAATTGAGACTCACTCGAAGCTCATAAAAACATTCATACTTGCCTTTTAAGTGTCAAACAACATACATTTACACCATGTTTTGTTAAAAGAGTTATAATGCTTCTAAAAGTTTTATTCAGACCTGAGCGTGTCACAAACACAGAATTTCATTATGATGTCTGAGAGCCCAAGAAACAGTCTAACAACACTCAGGAGCAAGTGAAGGGAGAGTGATTTGCATGTGTCATAAAAAATGAAAAGTTAGACACCATTTCAAAGCTTGGAACTCTGCACCTTTCAGTCGGACTTAAGAAAACTTATTGGATAAAGAGACAAAATAAATCAAATTTACATAGTTTGAACTGATTGTCAAGCAGTGGATTGCTAAATATCTTCACCAGCACATTTTCAGTAACCAACTACCTGTATACTTTCTAAAAAGCAGGACAAGGTCTTACAAAACCAGATGATGTGAAGAGGGTGTGTCATAAGTTGAACTGACAGGAAAACAAACGCTTTAAAATGATTCATTAATCATATTAAAAACATGTGTGAAGGCCAATATGGTAGAGAGCCTTTGTTTTACATTTTTATAAACAATAAAAATATAAAGTATGAAAATAATCATGTTTCCAACAGGTTTTTATTTCACTGCTTGGACACACAAAGGGAAACAACACAGCTACATCCACAAACAGAATAATTTTACTGTAAAATAACACACATTTACAGATTAATATGTATTTATAACATTAACTGTGACTTGTAGGAAACGCTATGTTGATTTACAGTAGAATATACTCATATATTTTTATAGCATAAAACATCTTATTGTCACTTATTTACATAGAATAACAACCAATTTATTTATCATTACATTTCCATCTCTTTAAAGACAGGGTTTATAATCCGTGCTACCGCTCAGAACAATTATTGTGTAAGAGCTGTTACATTACAGCCATTTTTCCTGTTCATTCAAAAGCAGGATGAGTACATGACTGTAAATGAATATTTAAAATAACTAGGCATTGCACATCAGAGAATCTAGAGCAAAGTGAAAGCAATTCAGTGCAGTTTACAAAATAGCAACCAGTAAGTAGTCAGTGTCCATTTTGCTGATTCCAATCTCAATTTGCCCCAAAACAAAGAGTTGATGGCATGTCATTTGAAAATAGAATCTCTTGTGAATCCGTCGTCAGTATCAAAAGATTGTTCATAATTTGAGATGAATTTCTTTTTCTTCCCAAAGGTTGAGAAGGTGTTGTAAACATCCAGCTCTCCTCTGGGAGTCAGCTTCAGACTGCTGCAGCCAGACGTGGTGCCGGGGATGTACACATTGTGTTGATAATCTGGTGCTTCCGAATGAGGTTGAGCATATTTTGGAGTCCATGAGTAGTTAGGAACTGCTCCTTCCTGAAGAGACCTCTTACAATCTGTAAAAAAATGTGCATAAATTAGCCCGTTCAGGAGATTATTCATGAAATGAGCTTATATGTAAATACACTACACTGGATCTGGATACTGGTTTTAAGAGCAATGTATAATTCCTTTTTTTTTTTTTTGCAAATAATACTTTGGGGTTTAAATAATCCTCATACTGACACAGTTAAATCCCCCCTCTCCATTTTGGGGGTTTAAGCGGGGGTTGGTATTATGTGCCTTTTAGTTTCACTGGCTTATTCCATTTACCTCCCTTTTTTGTGAACAATATTCCATCAAAGTTCTACATACCATTCATATGGTTTCCCCACGTCCAGTACTGTGGTGCCACTGAGCAGGAAAACCCATCACTTTCATATTTCTGTTGGCGTGGCAGACTTCCCTCCATATTTGATGAGCTATATCTAAAAATAAAGCAACAAAAACGTTAATAATCACGATGCAGATCAATAATTTGTTCTCAGGAGTGAATCAGAGTCACCTTTTATAAGCTGAGTTACGTTGGTTCTTGGTCCACATCAAGTTCTTGTTTAAATACTTTAGCTGAAACAGAAAAAAAATAAAAATATATTAAAATAAATGCTAATTAGACTAAGAGGTGAATCAAATATGGAACAATTGTTGTTTAATATTGTTTGTGTTACTTCCTTGATTTACCAATTCTATGTTGCTTTTGCATTGTTTATGCTTTTACCTCATGTGGTTCCTGGTTGTACTTTGTATTTAGAGTTTTAATATCTATACTTTGTCATTTTTAAACTTTATTTTAACCAGTTAAATAGCCAGTTACACACAACACTATTCCAATAGACAGAGAGAAGCAGAAATTACAATCTCTCACATCCCTGGTTTTATGAGCAGATCATCCTGCAATATCCAGAGTTAGTCTAAAATGAATGTGTGTTAATAATTTCCAGTTTGGTAGAATGAACAACCACATTCCAAATTAAACATATCACCAATCACGTGAGACCTTCAGAGCCAGTGACACACTTTGTGTGTCTTTCCTGTTCAAGCATCTCAATAACTGGGAATGGAAGAAGATAAAATGTCTATTTATAGTCAGCAATGCTTCTATAATGTGTTTATGAGATGTTTCTCATTCACACAGAACTCCACAGTGTCATGAGAAGGAGATATTTTCCCTGAATGTCACTATGATGAAAGAAGTTAGTTTGGAAAACCACCTTCTATTTTTCTTTTTGAAGTGGGAAAACCAGCAAAATCATTTTGGACATTAACTAAAAAGCTGTTATAAACATAATAGAACAAATACAAGAAAAAGTTTCACAGAAAATCCAAATCTTTAACTATTAGCAAAACTAACATGAGAAACTAACTGAGAATGCTTAAAATAAAAATGCCCCCCCCCCCCTTTTTTTTCCCTTCTTATTTACCTCGTTTGGGGTTGCCGCTCTGCTGCTGGACAGCTCATTACGGTCCAGCGCGCTCCAGCCTGAAGTCAGGTAATCGGTGCTCTTGGCGTTGTTTTGTTGAACCGACAACACCGGACTGCACGGTTTGAGGAACATGAAGTCACTCTTGGATGATTCCGGTGTTAAGCACATTTTGTAGCAGTACATTTGCGGGAGCGCGCCGTTGCTGTTTGTCTCTGCGCAGACTGGCGCGCCAGTGGACATGCGAACATTTAAGTTAGACTTCTTGAACACCTCTGTGGTGGTGCTGGACAGTTCTGGGGTGGAGGAGCAGACGCAGCAACCGCTGACGGAGGGGAAGCTTGACTTTTTGCTTGACGCTCTGCCCTTCAATCTCCTCACTGTGACGAGGACGATGATGGCCAGCAGAGACGTGAAGGAGATCGCGCCCAGAGCCACGATTAAGTACAGGGTGAGGTCGGAACTGTGATGTGGGCTTTGTGACAGGTCGCCCAAATCGGGTTGCGACTCTGGCAGGCTGTCAACCACTGACAGGATGATGGAAACTGTGGCCGAGAGGGGTGGTTGACCATTGTCCTTCACCAGAATGACCAGTCTGTGCCTGGTGGGCTCTTTCTCCTCTATCTGGCGCATCGTTCTGATTTCGCCTGTGTACAGAGCGATGCTGAATAAACTGGGGTCTGTGGCCTGGAGCAGCTGATAAAAAAGACGAGAGTTCTGTCCTGCGTCTGCGTCTACCGCGTTGATTCTGGTAACTAGATGACCAGGGTCAGCTGATCGGGGCACAACTTCGTTGGGTGCCGTCCCGTTCTGTGGAACAGGTGACACGATCAGAGGGGCGTTGTCGTTTTGGTCCAGAATGAAGATAATTACTGAAACGTTGTTTTTCAGAGGAGGAAAGCCGGCGTCCTGGGCCTGAACTGTGATCTGAAAGTTTTTAAGCTGCTCGTGGTCAAATGATCGCAGCGCGTAAATGTTCCCGTTGTCTGAGTTAATTGACACATACGTTGACACAGACATTCCCTGTATGTCACCCTCCAGTATAGAGTAGGATAAATATGCATTCTGACCGCAATCAGGATCCAGCGCAGTCACAGAGCAAACGGATGCCCCAGGTGCGTTATTCTCTGTCAGATAAACAGAGTATGAAGGCTGTTTGAAATGAGGCGCGTTATCATTCACATCGGACACCTGCACGAGAATAGTTTTCCTAGTAAACAGAGGTGGTGAACCCATATCTCTTGCTGTCAGAGTGATGTTATACTCTGCGACAGTCTCTCTGTCCAGAAAATCAGAAGTTACCAATGTGTAGTAGTTCTTAAAGGACGAGTGGAGCTGAAACGGAACGTGGTGGGGGATTTCACAGTCCACGTTCCCGTTTTCTCCCGAGTCTTTGTCCATGACGCTGATGACAGCTATCACTGTCCCCGGCGGTGCGTCCTCCTGTACAGGTGTTGACACTGATGTCAGGATCACCTCTGGAAGGTTGTCATTCTTATCCAGGACGTTCACGAGCACTTTGCAGTGAACCGCCACAGCAGATGGACCTTTATCTTTGGCCTGGACGTAAATTTCATGCATCCTGGCTTTTTCATAGTCTATCACACCCTTGACTTTGATTTCACCCGTGTGAGGGTCCACGCTGAAAAGCTGGCGCACTTTGATGGGAGCGTGGCCGCTAAACGAATAGGTGATATCCGCATTGGGACCCTCATCCAAGTCGGATGCGTTGAGTTTTATGACAACTGTTCCTTTGGGTGCGTTTTCAGCGAGTCTCACTCTGTAGAACGACTGATCGAAAACCGGCGCGTTATCGTTTGCGTCCAAAACGGTGATGTCAATTTGCGCAGTGCCCGATCTCTCCGGTGCGCCTCCATCAACGGCTGTCAGCACCATCTGATGAGCACTCTGTTGCTCCCTGTCCAGTGGGCTTTGGAGCACTAGCTCTGCAAATTTGCTGCCGTCACTGCGCGTCTGTATGTCCAAAAAGAAATGTTCGTTTACACTCAGCAAGTATGTGCGGAGCGCGTTTGGTCCCACGTCCAGGTCCTGCGCGCTCTCCAGAGGGAAACGGGATCCTGGCGCAGCAGACTCTGAAATGTCCAGATTAAACTCGGTCCATGGGAAGGTCGGAGAGTTATCATTCACGTCCAGAATTTCGATCTCCACCCTGTACAACTCCAGAGGGTTTTCTATGACCACTTGCAGATGAAATGAACAGGATAAACTCTGTTCACATAGTTCTTCACGATCAATTCGTTCATTGACAAATAAAACTCCGTTTTCCAAATTAACCTCTACATATTGCTTCTTGGAACCGGACACTATCCGGAATCTGCGCACAGAGAGCTTGTTCAAATCCAAGCCCAGGTCCTCTGCAATGTTGCCGATAAAAGCTCCATGTTCTTGCTCCTCTGGGATGGAGTAGCGTATTTGTCCCCAGACTGCATGAAAGAAACAAGTGAACAGTGCAAAACGGCTCACAAGCCATTTCCCATCCAATCCTGTCCTCGGTCCGTGCGTGTCCATTTGTTGTCTGATGCGAGATAAATAAATCACAATCGATTCAAACTGCAAAACAGAGTCTGTAAAAGAAAAAAAGAAAACTTGACATCCGTGGGAGTGGAGCTGCGCCTGTCTGCCTGACAGAAAACAGAGGAGAAAGATTTGTGCAAGGGCAGCAAGCCTATCTCCTAGATTTGTGTGCGTTCTGCGTGTCTGCGTGTGCGCGTGTTTATTATTGGCCCCACTGTTTCAACAGAGGGGGAAACGACATCTGCTCGGATAATCTCTCCTGCCATAGTAGCCTGATCAAATTCGTGTCACGGTCTTTGGGCTTTGACCCCAGGTCAAAAGTGCCACATTCAATTTCTTATGGGATTGTTTCATCTTTTGAACTAATATTGAACATAATCTGATAAAACACCTTTATGCGGTGCGAAGTTTATATTTAGAGTGACTCAGAAAAGTGATGAGAAGTAAAAAAATAAAAATAAATAAATAACTGAGTTAAAAGGTACTTTTTTACAAAAAAAAAAAAAAATCTAATATTTTTGAATGATACTAGTTGATAAAAGAGCAAAAATACATTTCTGAAAATACATTCCTGGTAGGTTATGGATTAGCAGATGTAAGAATTTCTCATAAATCTTCAAAAAATAAGAGAAAGTGGGGGATCAAAGTAATTTTTCATTAGTATATAATACATTTATAAAAAAACACCTTTGAAGTTTTAACCTGGTGATATATTCTTACAAAGTCTCATATTTTCAAAAGTGCACAAATCCACAGACCTCCATTTTTCATTGAATTAACACTGAAACAGAATTGCTGCATCTGTTTATTATCCACTTCAATGTGCGCTCCAACCGTTTGCTCCAGAAACCCTCATTTTTTTTCTCCTCTCCTAGTTAAAAACTGAAAACAAAATCTGTCTGCAGAACAGAAACAGCAGCAGATGGTGAGGTTTTCCATGGGCTCATGCTCTTTTTAATTAATGGAATGGAGATTAGAGGGCATTTTCCCTGGATCATTAGTGAACAGAGGAATTAAGACATTTTGTGAGAAATAATCCCAAGGCTATCCATGTGATGCACGTGTTTTTTTTTTTCCTTCTTTCCTCTTTTTCTCTCTGTGGTCATATTGACCTGCTTTTTGCAGCCTAAGTGCGTGGCATCACTTGCACTGTGCAGGAGCTAAGTGGCTGGGATAAGGGGACACAACCACCAGTTTAGGGATAAAAACTACAAAAGAGATTATCTCTCTATCTGAGCTCCATCCTGCTCTCTCCCTCATTCACACCAGTTAATTCTGCAGCACTATTTATCTCACTCAAGGGCAAAAGTAGACTATAAATCCCTTTGTCTTTGACTATTTTAGGTTTAAAAAAAGGGATTAAAATAGGTTAGCCGATATTCTCAAGCTTTTAACACTAATGCGGTTTAAGTTGTTGCATTCTATCTATAACTTACAGTAGATGATATATAACATGGTTAAAGTGCAGATAATTACTTTGAATTTATTTAACCTACTTTTGGAAACAATGCACATTTTGTGCACCACCTGGTGCGAAGCCCCAACAACCGACCCGAGGCAGTTTCTTCTCATGTCATTCCCTGCTGCAGTTTTCCAATCCTCTCTTTCTCTCTTACCATATAATAACCAACACTTGTATTTTCCCTGTTATAATAATGGTAAACATTGAGCAGCATGACACATAAAGAAAAACAAACAAACAAAAAAGTATTTGATTGATTCAACCCTTTGTATGAATTTACACAGTCTGGTGAGCTCATTAGGAATGGGACGCTCTGGCTCCAATCTGCATTTGTCTCAAGGACATTGATGGTTTAAGTTCATCAACAAAGTTCAATTAAAGAGATAACATCAGAGGAAAGAGGGTGTATTGTTCAGTTTGGGTTATACATCTTTAAACACAACATAGATTTCTACATAAAAAGAGGGGAAAAAGTAATTTAACAGACTGTAAAAATCATTTGAAAATCCCATTAGGATATTACCTCATGCGTGCGGTTGATTGTGTTTACCATTATTGCCTCTTTCACAGAAGAAAACGCTTGTTCTTCCCCTCAGAGAAAAAGTTATGATGAAAAAGAAATGAAATGAGACGTTGAGGGGTCTGTCTTTATTTGATTTTTTTTTACAGAAACGTATCTGCCATCACAAGGATATTTGCACATTTTTTTAAAACATTTAAATCACGTTGAGAATTTTTTCTGTAAGAGCAATATCTGATGTAAAAGCTCCTTTATTCCTGCTTCCTGTTACACACGACACACCGAGGAGTTCAACTCAATGGCAGGAATGCAATCAGAGCAGACATGTGACCTCTGCTCTCTGATACTGATTGTTGGTACCTCAGTGCTAAATTCATGTGTGAATCATACAGCCATGGGGGAGGAATGACCAAAGCAGTAAATGATCTGTTTTTCTTTTTCCTCACAATCCAGCCTGTAACACGCTCACTGTGACATGCTATCAAGGCATCAACTCTAAAGGTTGAGACAAAAAAAAAAGAGGCTCCTATAATTGCATTAGATTTTACACAAATACTTTTTAAAATTTGTAAATAATAACAAGAGGCATGGACAGAATTGCTGATACAATAATAAGGACAGAAAAACCCACAACAATCCTTGACCCTGTTTGTTATTTTGCTTCTACTGAGGAGCTTCATCAGAAAAGCAAAATGTCTCCAAGAATTAAAAAAAAAAAAAAAGTCTTGTTGGTATTTTTGAGGTTCATCAGAACATTCACTGACATAATTTGAAACAAAAAAACAATAAAAAATGAAAATCAACAAATGAAAAGCAGACGTTGCTGTTAAATAGTGGCTCAATGGAATGAAAATAAAATAAACTTGCAAAAAATGAATGAATCTGGCCTGGACTAAAATGACGATATCTTCACTTGAGAATTTGTTTCACAACCTTTTGAGACAGTAACAACAGTCAAGTGATTTCTGTAATTCTGTAATCAAATCAATTCAGTTTTATTTATAACTCTAATTCAAATCAAAGACCGTTCTCACAATCCCCTTACAGAAAGAAACAGTCCTTTTCTCTGAGCAAGCACTTGGTGACAGTGGAGAGAAGAAAAAAATAACAGAAATAAACTTCCATTAGAACAAAAACAAGGAAGACGGCTGTCTGCCTGAAGCAGTTTGGTTTGGAAGGATGAAAAGAGAGAAAGGACAGCGGGAGAACAGAGAACACCAACAAACAATCACTGGGCAGTTCTCGGTTGTTATTTGGACCAGTAACTGTAGATCAGACAGATTAGGGCCACACATACCTGCAGGGAGAGAAAAACGCAAACTATGGAGAAGAGACACAGTTAGTGACAAGCAGTAATGGCAGTGTCGACACATAAATACATCACGAGAGGAAAAGAGAGAGAAAGTGCTCAGTGCATTATGGGAAACCTTGCAGCCTTCGTCTGTATAAGCACAGCTAAATGTCAAATCTCAGGTCCAGCACAAACTTTAAGCTTCGTCAAAAGGGAGAGACACTCAGGCAAATCTTAAAAGTGTGAGTGTATGTGTGTGACTTGTTTTTTAATACATGAGTATAATGTGCCCACAGCTACCCCTGAAGAGAGTCTTCTGTGTGTCAGATCAGAACAGATACCAGCTGTGTCTCCTTGGACACTTAAGAAAAAACGTCCAAAATCAAATAATTACTGACCCTCAAATCTATCAATCTATTCCAAACATGAACTCTTACCCAAAAACTTGATGTTTTGAATTGTGTTCTGGAGCTGCATGGTGGAGCAGTGGGTAGCACTGTTGCCTTGCAGTGAGAAGGGTTCAGATCAGGGCTGGGGCCTTTCTGCATGGAGTTGGCATGCATGGGTTTTCTCCAGGGACTCTTACTTCCTCTGACAGTCCAGTTGAGGTTAATTGGCTGTTCTAAATTGTCTGTTGATGTGAGTGTCTGTCTATATGTGGCCCAGTGATGGAATGGTGACCTGTCCAGGATGTAACCCCGCCTCTCACCCTATGACGATAGACACCAGCTACCCTGAACAGGAAGAAGTGGGTAATAGATGGCTGGATGAATGGATCAGTCTGTCTGTCTATTCAAATTTAAAAGGTTAAACATTCTGGTTCCTAACATGAGCTTTACAGAATTTTTTAGACACTTTATGAAATAAACTGATATTTCAGTCAACTAAATAATATAAACATAAATATGAATAAGAAGTTTGTGATCCCTGTTGATTTAGTTGTCCACTATCTGATAGGCACCCGCCTTATTTGTTCCAGCAGGTCATTTTTACATTCACATGTAAACACCAGATGATGAGGACACATGCACGTGGACAAGGAAGTGGCTCTTTCAAATCAAACTAGAAGATTACTGAGTAATTCAGGTCACTGCTGGATATGGAAGGAAAGTACAACAATTAACCCAGCAGCAAACAGATGTCTCTGCAGCACGGCGCACCACCATACATGAGGAAAAAGGACTGCTCAGTCTTTGTAGCTCAGTATTCTTCCCTGAGAGGATGAGATGTAAGACAGCCAATTTGAAAGGCTTCTCCTCTCTTCTCTTGCTGTGGTCACTGCTTTTACAGAGGAGACAGATAGAAGTAGACAGACTGCTGACTACAGTGCTGAGATTGCTCCCATCTGACTTTAATCTGCTTCTTGAACCAATTATTTGCTTTTTAAACCTCTTTTATTATGTTATTTTTTCATCACAAAGCATGAAATGGAAATCTTTATGAAATTGTAAGAATTAAAAAAATAAATAAGCAGACACTCTAAGGGTCTGTACTTTAGATGTAAACATTCAATGAGCTTGGTATAAAATGTGCTGTTCTTTAAAATTACCTAATTGTAACTGTTATTGGTTTCTAAACTGTGGGGATTTAAAAACAGTAGACCACTTGGGGAAACATTTTTTTGCAAAAAAAAAAAAAAAAGATTATATACTATTTTTTCATGGCCCTTCATCATATTTGTCATATCAGAAAATCTGTGAAAAATGCAAATACACCCATTAAAATAAACACATTTCTAAAGTGTGATGTCATCATATACAGTATGTTTGGTGATTCCTTTGTTTTAAATGAACTTAAAATAGATATTTATACAATAAAAATAAAATAAAATAAAATAAAATAAAATAAAATAAAATAAAATAAAATAAAATAAAATAAAATAAAATAAAATAAAATAAAATAAAATAAAATAAATATATTTTCATTTTTTTTTTTCTGCAATCATCTACAACTTTTATACTTTCAGGCATAAATTCCTATCACAACAGGCATTTTTAAATGTCAGTAAAGAAAAAAAAAAAAACACTTTTTTTTAACAACAATCCAACCAGGGGCAACCCTGCAGGCCAGTTATCAGTTCCATCTTTGCTTTTTCTGCTGTGAAAAATCAAACTGTCAGTGTTTTTGAAAAGATCCATGGTTCAAATCTTCTCCTCCGTAAACTCATACAAGGGAGCCTAAATATTTTTGGTTGATTAAATCTTTTATCTAAACTCAGTTTGTCCACACAAACCATTTGACATCTTTTTTCATCCCTGTATGAGTTGCCACACACTGAGACAATAGTTACCTTCTTCACCCTCCTTTGTCCCGAGTCAGGTTGTAATTCCATCTGCTGACAACAAGAGATCTAATCAAACCAAAGCTGTCACTTGTGATACTCCTCAATGTCCAAGGTTTGAAAGACCGATTTTATTTTGTTTTTCGTGAAAGGGCCTAATAGCACATAACATCAGGTACAAAACAGGTAAAAGTCTTAGTTAAATTAAATTAAAAACAAATTTTCTTGTATTCTGTATCTTCATTTCAAGTTCCTCCCATTGTTTTATAACTGGACTCTGCTGACATGGGACAGGTAAACTTATTGATTACTGGAAGTTTTACAGAAAGATCTGGATGGGTCAGAGTTGTCAGTGTAGTAGAGGGTTCAGATACTTTACAGATACTTTAGATGCTTTCAGATTGAATAAGTAAAACAAACAAGATGGTGGTTATCTGGGCCGAGTATTTCAGAAACAGAAATCCAGCTGCCCCTTTTTGCTGATGATTCAGATTTAACAATTAAAAAAACAATTGCCAGCATGAAAAATATAGAACTTTTTCATTGCATTACTTGCCAACTTGACTATTGCACGTCTGAGTGTTTTAAATCAGCACTTCTTGTCAAAGTGTTTTTGTGTTTAAATTACTGACTCAAGACCTTTCCTTTACATAGTTTGTGTACTTCTTAGCTTTTGTTGGTCAGTTGTTTTGTTTTTATCTTCATAGCAAGCTGCAATATTTTAGTAACAAACGATAATATCTCACTTTCTTTTACTTAAATATACTTTTGTATATTTAGGGGATGTACAGTCATCAATGCCTAGTTACAACATGTAAAAAATGAACCAGCTTTGTGATGCTGTAAGTCCCAAAGTGACCCTGAAGTTACCTCGATAGAAAACTTATCCTGTTTCTTAGTACTGGTTGGAATATTGACAACTCAACAGTTGCTGGCTCATAGTTTTCTCATCACGGTCTTGTAGTTTTATGTGCTTTGACAGTTTCAAACGGCAGCTGTGTAAGAAACATTACCCATTTCACAACTTAATGTTTTCCCAGAAATGATGAAGCAATTTGTCAAGGTAAAGCTGATTGTAAAACATTTAAAATTGCTAAGCAATGCAGTTTATAGTATAAATTATGCAACTAATCAAAGCAGAGTATAAAAGTCTGAATAGTAATAATAGCATTTCTGTCTCTGGAGCTAATAAACTATTTTACATTATGATTACATGCTCATCTTAATGACTTCAAGAAAAAGTTGAATCTGTCAACTGTGTCTAAGAGAGTTTTTATTATTTTAGAATTTGGAACAGTTCTTTACTTAAAACAATGGCAAAATCTGAAAACCTTCATGTTTTTATCTGACAGCACTATAACAATCTTTTTTTGTGAAAATATTTAGCTTTTATGTTTTTTTAAACAAGTGTGGAAGCGAATCCATGACAGCTGACACTCCCCGGGCTGTAATTGGTTCTGGCAAAGCTTAGAAATGTGTTCAAGCTCTTTGTACACTTGCAGTTATTTATTTTTCACTACAAAAGGTACCAAGCTCAGAAACTAACTCAGAAGCTAAGTTATTTTCATTAGGACCTGCTGTCCCGAGGCCTGCCGTCATGTCTTCAAACTATGGAAGAAGCATTCGGATAATGAAAGTACCAATAAAACAGGCCTCTCTTTCACATAGAATCCTGTTTATGTTTATGTCTTTGTCAAAGACAGTCCACTTGTATATTAAGCTCAGATTACAGAAAACATATTGCATCAGATTTGCAGCACTTAGTATTGTCTTTTTGTATTACCTATATGAGTGTTTCTGTATGATTACATATGCATCTAATTAGATTTATTAAATTTGTTGAATATTGCAGTTTTTTCAATCATTATTTTAAAAAAATCATTATTATTTAAATTGCATTTATTTGCCCTTTTTTTATTTGTCAGTACAATATATCTTACTTGAAATAAACTTTTTAAAACAGATGCACAGACCAGTTTTTCTGCATTCTTATTTGAAATGTCGTAAGATTAAGGAGGAATGGTGAAAAAACGTCCATCGGACATCAGAAAAGAAAATAACACAGAGCCAGCCAGTCTTAATGCAATGAGGGTCTGCAGCAGGGAAACTGCAGCCATTCAAAACTGTATTCAACAAAAAGAGTTTTATGAAGTTCCATAAAGGTGATCTGAGTTTGTGATAATACAGTGAAACTTTGCTATAGTGGACATTGACTGGACTAGAGGGCTGCATTGGGATCGGGTCCCGCGTGACTCAACACAAATCTGGCGGGAACGGGCGGTGTGAATTTTGCTGTTTTGATGTAGTATTTCTGTATTTTTACTGAGCCCTGTGGGGTCATGCTTCACTCTTACTGAGACAGTTTTGTGAACTTTGGAGTGAAACTAAAATCAAGGTAACAAAAACATCCACCTGCTTTAGAATGTAAACTTTTCTGCAGCAGCATGTTTGCATCAGTCAACAGAAGTTATCTTCTCATACTTATTTAAAGTTGTATAATAATGTTGAAGGCTCTCACATATCTCATCACTCAAAATAAGGGCAACAGAGATTTTTTTGGGGGATGTGTTGGATGAAAAAGTTACTCATTTAGCTGACAGTGAAGCCATCCCATATTTTAGACAGAACTCCCAATATTTTACCCTTATTTACAACAGTATCATCAAAGTCAACTGAGGAGAGTACAAATAATTACTTCTACTACAATCTTGCTTA
Organism: Pachypanchax playfairii; assembly: GCA_006937955.1. NCBI lineage: Eukaryota > Metazoa > Chordata > Actinopteri > Cyprinodontiformes > Aplocheilidae > Pachypanchax > Pachypanchax playfairii. The sequence continues at coordinate 5,460,490 of SSNP01000015.1, read as the reverse complement.
GAAATTCACTTTCAGAAGTCCTGTGCTACCTTCAGAGTCACACACAGCGTGGGAACTTTGATTATCTTAATCCTTTACAATGTTGTTGTTTTCTAACTTGGGACTCATATAATAACTTAGAAACTTTGAAAAAAATCCTTAAAGTCATATGTTTTATTATTTCATACATATTGTTGCTCACTGCTTTTTTGGTCATTATCCTGCTCCAGATTTAAAATCTTAAAATTT
>SSNP01000015.1:5370044-5460252 GCA_006937955.1 Pachypanchax playfairii | reverse complement strand
AATAAAATAAAATAAAATAAAATAAAATAAAATAAAATAAAATAAAATAAATATATTTTCATTTTTTTTTTTCTGCAATCATCTACAACTTTTATACTTTCAGGCATAAATTCCTATCACAACAGGCATTTTTAAATGTCAGTAAAGAAAAAAAAAAAAACACTTTTTTTTAACAACAATCCAACCAGGGGCAACCCTGCAGGCCAGTTATCAGTTCCATCTTTGCTTTTTCTGCTGTGAAAAATCAAACTGTCAGTGTTTTTGAAAAGATCCATGGTTCAAATCTTCTCCTCCGTAAACTCATACAAGGGAGCCTAAATATTTTTGGTTGATTAAATCTTTTATCTAAACTCAGTTTGTCCACACAAACCATTTGACATCTTTTTTCATCCCTGTATGAGTTGCCACACACTGAGACAATAGTTACCTTCTTCACCCTCCTTTGTCCCGAGTCAGGTTGTAATTCCATCTGCTGACAACAAGAGATCTAATCAAACCAAAGCTGTCACTTGTGATACTCCTCAATGTCCAAGGTTTGAAAGACCGATTTTATTTTGTTTTTCGTGAAAGGGCCTAATAGCACATAACATCAGGTACAAAACAGGTAAAAGTCTTAGTTAAATTAAATTAAAAACAAATTTTCTTGTATTCTGTATCTTCATTTCAAGTTCCTCCCATTGTTTTATAACTGGACTCTGCTGACATGGGACAGGTAAACTTATTGATTACTGGAAGTTTTACAGAAAGATCTGGATGGGTCAGAGTTGTCAGTGTAGTAGAGGGTTCAGATACTTTACAGATACTTTAGATGCTTTCAGATTGAATAAGTAAAACAAACAAGATGGTGGTTATCTGGGCCGAGTATTTCAGAAACAGAAATCCAGCTGCCCCTTTTTGCTGATGATTCAGATTTAACAATTAAAAAAACAATTGCCAGCATGAAAAATATAGAACTTTTTCATTGCATTACTTGCCAACTTGACTATTGCACGTCTGAGTGTTTTAAATCAGCACTTCTTGTCAAAGTGTTTTTGTGTTTAAATTACTGACTCAAGACCTTTCCTTTACATAGTTTGTGTACTTCTTAGCTTTTGTTGGTCAGTTGTTTTGTTTTTATCTTCATAGCAAGCTGCAATATTTTAGTAACAAACGATAATATCTCACTTTCTTTTACTTAAATATACTTTTGTATATTTAGGGGATGTACAGTCATCAATGCCTAGTTACAACATGTAAAAAATGAACCAGCTTTGTGATGCTGTAAGTCCCAAAGTGACCCTGAAGTTACCTCGATAGAAAACTTATCCTGTTTCTTAGTACTGGTTGGAATATTGACAACTCAACAGTTGCTGGCTCATAGTTTTCTCATCACGGTCTTGTAGTTTTATGTGCTTTGACAGTTTCAAACGGCAGCTGTGTAAGAAACATTACCCATTTCACAACTTAATGTTTTCCCAGAAATGATGAAGCAATTTGTCAAGGTAAAGCTGATTGTAAAACATTTAAAATTGCTAAGCAATGCAGTTTATAGTATAAATTATGCAACTAATCAAAGCAGAGTATAAAAGTCTGAATAGTAATAATAGCATTTCTGTCTCTGGAGCTAATAAACTATTTTACATTATGATTACATGCTCATCTTAATGACTTCAAGAAAAAGTTGAATCTGTCAACTGTGTCTAAGAGAGTTTTTATTATTTTAGAATTTGGAACAGTTCTTTACTTAAAACAATGGCAAAATCTGAAAACCTTCATGTTTTTATCTGACAGCACTATAACAATCTTTTTTTGTGAAAATATTTAGCTTTTATGTTTTTTTAAACAAGTGTGGAAGCGAATCCATGACAGCTGACACTCCCCGGGCTGTAATTGGTTCTGGCAAAGCTTAGAAATGTGTTCAAGCTCTTTGTACACTTGCAGTTATTTATTTTTCACTACAAAAGGTACCAAGCTCAGAAACTAACTCAGAAGCTAAGTTATTTTCATTAGGACCTGCTGTCCCGAGGCCTGCCGTCATGTCTTCAAACTATGGAAGAAGCATTCGGATAATGAAAGTACCAATAAAACAGGCCTCTCTTTCACATAGAATCCTGTTTATGTTTATGTCTTTGTCAAAGACAGTCCACTTGTATATTAAGCTCAGATTACAGAAAACATATTGCATCAGATTTGCAGCACTTAGTATTGTCTTTTTGTATTACCTATATGAGTGTTTCTGTATGATTACATATGCATCTAATTAGATTTATTAAATTTGTTGAATATTGCAGTTTTTTCAATCATTATTTTAAAAAAATCATTATTATTTAAATTGCATTTATTTGCCCTTTTTTTATTTGTCAGTACAATATATCTTACTTGAAATAAACTTTTTAAAACAGATGCACAGACCAGTTTTTCTGCATTCTTATTTGAAATGTCGTAAGATTAAGGAGGAATGGTGAAAAAACGTCCATCGGACATCAGAAAAGAAAATAACACAGAGCCAGCCAGTCTTAATGCAATGAGGGTCTGCAGCAGGGAAACTGCAGCCATTCAAAACTGTATTCAACAAAAAGAGTTTTATGAAGTTCCATAAAGGTGATCTGAGTTTGTGATAATACAGTGAAACTTTGCTATAGTGGACATTGACTGGACTAGAGGGCTGCATTGGGATCGGGTCCCGCGTGACTCAACACAAATCTGGCGGGAACGGGCGGTGTGAATTTTGCTGTTTTGATGTAGTATTTCTGTATTTTTACTGAGCCCTGTGGGGTCATGCTTCACTCTTACTGAGACAGTTTTGTGAACTTTGGAGTGAAACTAAAATCAAGGTAACAAAAACATCCACCTGCTTTAGAATGTAAACTTTTCTGCAGCAGCATGTTTGCATCAGTCAACAGAAGTTATCTTCTCATACTTATTTAAAGTTGTATAATAATGTTGAAGGCTCTCACATATCTCATCACTCAAAATAAGGGCAACAGAGATTTTTTTGGGGGATGTGTTGGATGAAAAAGTTACTCATTTAGCTGACAGTGAAGCCATCCCATATTTTAGACAGAACTCCCAATATTTTACCCTTATTTACAACAGTATCATCAAAGTCAACTGAGGAGAGTACAAATAATTACTTCTACTACAATCTTGCTTAGAAATTCACTTTCAGAAGTCCTGTGCTACCTTCAGAGTCACACACAGCGTGGGAACTTTGATTATCTTAATCCTTTACAATGTTGTTGTTTTCTAACTTGGGACTCATATAATAACTTAGAAACTTTGAAAAAAATCCTTAAAGTCATATGTTTTATTATTTCATACATATTGTTGCTCACTGCTTTTTTGGTCATTATCCTGCTCCAGATTTAAAATCTTAAAATTTGAAAAAGAAGAAAAAAAATAGTGAATATTTTTTATGTAAAAATCTTTCTGATTCCTGCAGTGAAAGTGGAAGAGTCAAAACAATTATTCCCAGAATCTTTTGTTCCACTGAAAGGAACTCATCATGCTTCAGCACATCAAGACTTTTTGTACAATTTGATGCTGCCAACATTGTGGAGTGGTTTGAGGACGGACCCTTACTGTTCCAAAGCAAGGGTCCATTGGTGTGGTTCAGCTTGACAGGCATGCATAGACGCCTGACGTTCTTCCAAATGAAAATGAATTCATCTTAATCTTTGGGATCAAGGTCCTCTCATCCAGCATCAGTTTTTGAACTCACAAATGAGCTTGTGGAAGAGCGGTCAAATATTCCCATGAACAACCACCGTGAACTTTACAAAAATTTGAAAATTTTTCATTTTTTTTCTCACCATGACTATTTGTTGCCTAGATTGGTTTCTTCTTCTTCACAATACCTTTATAATTTATGTTATGAATATACAAGTAACAGTAGTTGAAAATGTATTCATGTTTGTTTCTGACGTAGATAAAGTTTGACAAGTTTCACTTTTCAGAACAGGTCTGGGATTTACCTGCTGTTTTTTTAACACATAAAGTTTTCAGACTTCACTGTAAAACTCCACACAGAAACATAACAACATGTTTTGTAAGGTTTTGCAAAAACAAAGATGAAGAATCCAAGTTCCAGTTCTGTAAGTTTGGCACAGAGCAACATTAGCAGCCAGTGCATGTCTTCTTTGAAATGACCCCATATGGATCTGCCTCGTCTTTTTTTAAAAGTTTCAGGATATACAAGGATGACTGGGTAGAGCTGGTGTACAGGTATGCCCAGGTCTTCACAGAGATGTTCATGTTTGGTTATGATCTTTAAGGTTTAAACTCTGACTGTGTAGATTCTCTGAATCCAAGGCTTTCACAGTTTTCCCCAAACCACTTCTGATTTCCTTGTTTATGGTTGGCGTCCTATAGAAAACAATTAAACTTTCATTTCACCCTGAGATTCTCAGTTATTTGAAAAAAAGAAATCTATAAATTTCAGAATCCGTTTGTCGTGTTATCAAATACAACATCGCATACATGTTACAGATTACTGTTGACTTTAAAGATTTAGAGACTACAGATTTAAAATTTGATAGGCAAATTAAAACAAGTTTCTGTCAGCGGCGACTTTTAGCAACGAGTCAAGAATTACCTGCCCAAAATCATTCTGAGAGAGTTAATCATGTTTTTTATCAAGTCATGCATAAATTACTGCAATCAGTCTCTTGTTAAACAACTTATAATTGTAATGCTGCAGCCTCTTGGATGAAAAACAGAAATTTAACTGTGTAACTCCAGATTATGCATCTCTTCACCGGTTTTATATGAATGTTAAAATTCAGTTTAAACTTGTATTGATTGTTTTTAAATGTTAAAATATCTGAGCAACTCTTCTTTTGTCTGAACTCCTTCAGCCTTACTGCCCTACCAGAGCACTGAGATCAGCAAGACAGCTGACTCTGGTTGCTCCTACAACTAAGACAAAATGAATGTTCTCTGATTGGACCTAAACTGTGGAGCAGTTACTTCTCAGCAACAAGTCAGTTAGTTGTTTAATTTCTAGCTCAAAAGGAGTATTGAAAATTTCCCTGCAGACAATAAAACATGTTTAAATGTTTTGGACTATGGATTATTAGTTATGTAGATTAAATATCCAGTTTATATTTTGTGTGCAGTATGCATCACAGTGTACTTTATAATTTTTAGAATGAAATAACACCATGTGTAAGGCTGTACTGGATAAACACTCCTCAGATTTATAGACATTTTTATTAACCAGCAGGAAGTGGTGGTCCTTGTGGTTGGCTCATCTTCTACCAGGATTTTTTTTTTTTCTGAACTTGGTAGAACAATTTAAAGAAGCCATTCCATTAAAAACAATTTCTCTGAGGTTTCTGTTGAATATTTTAGCTCCACAGGTGTTCTTACCTTCACACTGGGTGTGAAAACAGGTCAACAACTTCTCTTTCAGTTTTAATCTCTCAAACTACGCAGGTGGTGATAACACCCGAGTTCTCCCGAGTCTGAATGGGCTGTATCTGTTTCGTCACGACTCCTTTGTTCGTTAGTATTCATCAGCTCCCACAGTTGAAACCACGCCTAGCATGCTGCTGGCTAAAAGCTGTTAGCATAAGACGTAGCAAACAGGAAGAGAGAATGTCTACTGTTGTCATGAGCAGCGGGGCAGGAAACAGTATACCTTGCTCTCATAGGCTAGTTTGTTAGCCAATCTGAGTCCAGCAAATTCGAATAATGAATATGAACGAGCTGCTGCTCCTGACGTTTTTTAGATAAAAAATGTTTCATATTACTGGTTAATACTTAAGAAATAACCACAAAGTCCTGAAAATTGTATGAAATGGCCTCTTAAAAAAACTGCTGATGACACAATGACTGAAACTTCTTTATAAAGGGGCGTGGCCAGGTGCCACAAATGACAGCCTGAGGTCGAGCACAGGTGAGACAGATGTTGATGAGCTGACAGATACATGGCATGTGTTGTGTTTTGAGTCTGATAAGTTTTATTTTTTATGTATTTAGATGTTGTAATATTGTAATGGTGTGTCTTTAAAATAGTTGTTACTATCTACGGGTTTTCAGGTAGATAAATGGTAAATAAAATTAAAAAAAAGATGTGGAATATTCAAAAATCTGCACAAACTCCATCAACATTTCTTATCTAAACAAGGTTGAAAACTTTTTTCATTGCAACATGATAATGTGTGCAGACCAGTAAGCAACAGGTCTGAGTCAGAACAGACAGAGGAAAGAGAGAAAAGAGAGAGAGACCCCTGTCTCCAGCTCATGTGCCACTCACCATTAATGCTTGTTGCACCAGTATGGCTATTCCCTCTGCCTGACACTCACTTGTACTCAGTCTACCCTCAATTGCTGTCACTTGTGTCCTAAAGGCTGTCATCTCCACTTTGTGCTCCATTGCCACCATGTCTTCTCCACCGCTTTATTTTTCCCAGTTCAGTCAAGCTTGTGGCTGTTTGTCAGTAGAGGTTGATCGCCCCGTTATTTGGTTTAGCTGTCTTCCTCCCTCTTGCTCCTGCCACTGCATTTTGGCTCCTGTGAGACATTTTATTATCCATCAGTGGCTTAGCAACACCAGTTTCCTACATAGCATACCTCATGCTCATTATTTTTGCTCAATTTAATGACCTATTGTTGACTGAAATTTCAAAACATGCAACCACAGCATGCAGGAAGCCACGGTCACAAACACAGCTCAGTGATGATGGTTTGCTCGAGAGTTTATTCCGTTTTGCTTCAATTTGACGCCTGATAATGGGAAATGATATCCATCAAGAATGCAAGACAAAATCATACCTGTAGAGGTCAGCATCTGTCTAATCTTTATCTAATGGAATATGTATGTTATGTGCAGAGTTTCATCAGTCTGCCCTTTCAAATCAGTGTGTTTGCATCGATGAGGCATCAAATATTTCTGATATAAAATCATAAATACTAAAATCTGAAAATAAATGTTCATAAGAAAAAATACTTTTTTTCTTAGTCACAATTAAAAGGTGAGTTCTTGAACTGATATGTATTCCTTTTGGATATATAGGAGTTATTATTTTTTTAATAGACTTTACTTAGCTTTAGGATAAAATATCCCCCAAAACAGATCATCATCAACATTTAAATACAAAGTTCTCATTATGGGACATCATTTATTTGCCAATAGATGGACTTATATGACAGCATTGATCCTATTTAGATTTTTTTGTTCTTAAAAAACTTTTTGATACAGAAGAATAATAAACTATTCAATAATCCCAAACTATTAGATCCTCTGGCAAAATATTTTAGACTAAACGACAATTAATCACACCTGAAATAAATGGACACAGAAAAAAAACAAACATTTTGATTGCCATCACATCTGACACTAGTCAAACAAAAAAATCCTATTCTTTAATTATCACATCTCAGTGCAAAGTTCCAAATCTGATTATTAAAAGTGTACCCTTAAAATATCTGACACCGTCTGTGTTTATCTCACTTAAACATTTTGCTTTAACTATACTCTCTGCTTCACCCAACCTCTTTTAATTAGCTAAGAAAACCTCTGAATGTCTCAATATGCCAAAAAGGATTAATATCTAAACTTGTTAATGCCAAATGCTTTAGGTAAAGCTTCCAACCCATAAATTAATTAGGAGTTTTTGTAAGTAAGCTTCCAAAAAGTAGCAGATTTGTCTAACTGAAGGCAAAGTTGTATATTTCTCAAATTCAGTCGGAGATAAATGTTGCATCATCCAAGTTTATCTGATGAATGAGAACATCCCTCAGAAGATACACACATGAAAAGCCCATTTGACACATTTTGAATTGGAAAGGTCAGAAAGCAGGATTATCAGATAACAGAGCTCATCTGCATCGCTTTCACAGTTTGCACTGCAACATGTTCGAAGTCTGATATAGATGTGATTTTAGTTGACCTGTGGATCCAAGACTAGCCCACCCACAGATTTCTGCCTCTGGAAATCCAAACAGCATGCTCCCAGTCATCAGTCAAAATCTCTTATTTTGAGCTAACATGGTTCCTGCTTTTTATGGCCAGTTTTCAGCAGGATTTTAGTTTTGATTTGTGAGTAAATTGAATAATAAAATGTCTGAATTCCATGAATTTTTACATGAATGAATTTTACATGAATTTTTAACTGTTTAAAAAGGAATAAATACACAAATTTGTTTATCTATACACATAAATTAATTAATACACTGCTTTCCAAAGCTGTGTCAAAACATTATTTTGTCATCTAACTTTATCAGCTTTTACATAATATTGTTAATCACTAGAGAGCTTGAAGAGGTGCTTGAGTTTATCTGACAGAGAGCGAGAGCGAGACTGCTGATTTTCAGCAAAACAAAATTAATTAATCGAGTTAAAACAGATTCCGAATATCAACTGCTAACATTCAGCAAACAAGCATTTCAGTCTGTAAATGTTACAGCACTCCAAAGCAAACACGGCAGTGCCGCTAGTGTGTGCAGATAGACGGTAAAAGATCATTCAGGGTGTTGGGTTTGCATGGAGGCAAAAAGGTTGGGTTTGCATGAATGCAGCCAGTTGAAAGATGCAGTTCAGGTTAGGGGGGTTAGCTGAGTGGGTGGACGTGCATTGGAAAAAGGCTGCAGAAGTGGCGAGCAGAGCCAGTGAAGATGGGCTAATTCCACCTCCCACAAATCCTCCAACACTTGATTGCCTGGGTGGGCAGTGTCTGAAGCAATCCTCCCTGCCCTCCTCTTTGCTCTGGCATTACACGACTGCTCAGTGGAGAGCAACTGGCAAGCAATGGCCCTCTCAGCTGGATGACACACTGCGGTTTTTCCCCTGGAGCAAGAAGAAATGGAGCTGTGGCAGACTGCAGAGGATATCAGGACTGTCCTGATAGTCGATCTTTATTTCTGGACAGAATGTGATCTGATGTCTTTATCCTACCTATTTTTTTCAGCAAAAAACAAAAAAAACAAAAAAACAAAAAAACCCAAACAAACCAAAAAACAAACTAACCCCTACAGTTTTGTTGAATTAAGCTTCAGTTGATAAAACATTTAACTGCTTTTCTTTTAGGCTGCATTGACACAGAGAAGCTCAATTTGTATTTATTTCCAATATCAATATCCTTTTTCAGCATCATACCAGGGTGGAAAAAATCCATTTCGGAAGGAAAACTCATTGTCTCACACGCTTTGCACAGTAGTAGGAAACAGTGCTGTCAGATAGCAATTACTTGAATAAGGCTTGCTGGATTTAGCTTTTGACCTATATTATGTAGTAGCTCTCTGAATACAGTTAAATGGCATTTATTGTGTAAAATTACCAACCTGAATTTATATGGCATTCACAAATAGCCCTGTTCTATGTGGAAATGAGGGAACAGAAACAGGAATAAGCAGATTGTGGACAGGCATATTATATGTTCGTTTTAATAAAGGTAGGCTTGTGGGAGTTTGTTTAAAAATAGAAAAAAGCAAATAAAGAAGATGCTAAAGCATAAGCCTGTTGACATAATTTGCATATAATTACAAACTAGCTTAGGAACAATAAATCATCCTTTTGTTTGGCAAATAAAGTGCAGAGAATATCTGAAAATGCTCATGGTGCTCGTAATGTTCCGATTTTTGCAGCATGTGTGATTACCATGAAGGTATTTGATGAGTCTGGTAGTCCTTTTATCGCATGACAATTCCACAAACAGACCCCAAAAATCTAAATAAAAAAAGTTTTTACATGGAAGCACAAGTATGAAAAATCCAACTTGTGAAAGATATTCTTTTCTCAAAATCTTATAAGTTCTTGGAAAGTTTGGAGCAACCTAACCTGCCAAGAAGACAGTGAGCAACTGTGAGTAAATGTACAAAGAAAAAGAGCTGCCATTTTAATACCAAATATAGAATTAATTTAAAGTGCACTTTTTTATAATGCCAGTAAATATACTTCTTAAAAAGTATTATGGCACTTGTTATTGCTGCAACATTCTCAGTCTACTTAACAAAAAAGAATCTTAAGACATTCTCCTGCTCCCTTACCATGCTTTACATGTCAACAGCAAGTTTCCATGGCAATCATTCCACATATACCCGCAATCTCACCACGTCCTGGGACCACGCCATGGCACAACTCTCTCTATAGACCACATCAGGATACAACTGCTACAAGATCATGCCACACAAGCATAAAAACACTGAGTGATGGGATTATAGCCAAGGCATGAGGCCAGCATGGCAAATCTTGCTTTAAATTCTTAATAACCAAGTGGAGCTGACGTAGGTGTGCTCCTTTGTCATGAATACTGTCACTGCGCTCCCTAACTCCTCTCAAAATCACAGCCATCACAACTTTGTTCTGGATATTTTTTGCACAATCAAAACTGCCGTAGACATTGCTGCTTGTTGTTGTGGCCCTGCAGGTTTCTGGCCAGCAGCTTGGGATCTCACAAACCTTGGCAGCCTGTGGCCCACCCCTCTGTGGGGCTGCATCATGTCTATCTCTTAAACTTACCAGTATGTGAGAATATGTGCATCCATGCCCAAGTGCAGTGGGCATGGATGCACATACGAAGTCTGTTGTGCCATAAACTCAAATAAAGTTCATTATAAAACAGAACAAGTTAATTTAAGCTACTATCTTTTTGTAAAGTAAAACTGCTGTTCTTACCAGTGTTGTGGGTGATGTGTTACAAAATAATGCTTTAGAGTACTCTAATTACTTTTTTGTGAAATGTGAAACTTAACGCATTAGTTTTGTGCGTTACATAATCAGTAATTTTATTATTTTTAAAAACGTAATCAATTACTTTAAGAATTTCTGTCAATAAGAAAAGGAAAAAAACGACAGCCTGCTTTTTGTCAGACCCGGCAGATGTATCAGCGGAGCTGAAGCACTGTGCCCTTCTCCTGACCCTGTGTGGGTGGGAGTGATCAGCGGTTGCCCTTTGTTTATCGCAGGCGGAAGTACATTACGCCTGATATGACCAATGAAAAAAAAAACTGTCAGAGCTGATCTCAAGTCAGGAACTGTTTTCAGCAGTTTTGTACCTTTGAGGATCTCTTCTGAGATGTGGACCCAATTATTTTACCGGATTATATTCCCTGGAACTGTCTGGACAGAATGAGACCAACATTTTGCTGGAAATTATGGACGTTTTACATGTAGAAAGCCGTCAAAGGTAGGAAAAGTCTTTGCTTCTCCGTAAAGTGCTGTGGTTGTTGCATGTCAAAATGGTTTATATCATCAGAAAGAGGTAACAGTGACAGTAGATAACCTATGTTATTTAACCATTTATTTATTATAATAGCAGGTCTTGAGAGATATTAAATAGTCCACTCTGCCGTGTCTTGTGAAAAACTTATGATTTTAACGGTAAAAAAACAACATTGACAATTAATAATTGATTTAATATTCATTTCACTCGTAAGTGACGAAGTATAAGTGGGATAATGCCCAGCAGGTGTCCAACATCGGAAATTAATGGAGGATGCGGAGGGTTGGCTGAACCGCCTACGTGTTGCTTTGTTTCCCTCCAAGCAACGTTTAAGCTACACAATGAATGATCTGGCACTCTGCCAAACACAAAAACACTGGGAACATGTTTATAAATGAACTCTGTCAATTAAGTTGCAGCATTTGCGAGGCTGCAAACTGGCTTTTAATTTTTGGTAATGCAGAAGTACTCTAATACGTTACTTTTATGAATAGGTAAGTGATTACATTTAATTGATGGTAACATTGTAACATAACTGACTACTTTCCAAAGTAACTATACCCAAATGGTTCTGACATAATAAGGCACCCAGATCAAATATTCTGTCTGCCATACATGTATATGGACAGGATATGCCCATTCAATGTAACTGGAAGCACTGCTTTTTCCAAGACACTCCAATACCTCCCCATCAGTGCTTCACCACGACCTTGCAAGCACCATAAAAGTTCTGGCAGTTTTTTTCCACACTGTAACACTATAATCATCCAGTGTCATCCACTTTACCTGTGCTTAAAAATACTACCAGGAACTAATCATACACATTGTACATGACTTGCTCAAGGAGAAAACAAACCCATGGGTTTTAACGAAGGAGACATACATGTACACGTTGTTCATTTTGCTTGTGTTGCATTTATCAGTGATGTGGCATTATACAGAAAGCTAATCCAATTTACTCCTGAAATCAGATCTTGAGGACACACTGTCTGCAATGATAGCTGAAAATCATCTAATCAGATTTTCATTCACTGACATTGTCAACCTAAATGCACTGGTTAACGTGGCGACAATAGCCATCAAGTAAAATGTAAATATGCTAAATTTTCTTGTTAATCAGGTTTTCTAGCCAGTATACAGGCTTCTCTTGAAAGTACCACCAGACAGTTTACCTTGGACTGCTGTTTTTGATGGTTTCTTCCAGCAAATGCTGCAGATAGAAGCACTGCTTCCTCTCAGTACTTCCATTTGACCATAGATTTGTGTACATCTTTGTGTGTCATGGTGCAGCTAAACATAAGACACTTTGACAGAAAATCCGCTCACAGAAAAAGAAAAAAAATAAATCTGCAAAAGTCTAAATTAAATATTTACATCAAACCACATTAAAATATGACCTTTAGTCAAATAGGTAAATTAAACAAAGCACATGGTGCTGCCCCTTTTTTCTTCATTTCTCTTCAGCATAGTTAAATGGTGTTTAAACACAATGTAGGTATGGATAGTTACCAATTTATACAGCCATGAGTCTTATGTTAAACTATGTACGTTTGAGTTGTTTTAACCCCCTAAAACCTGATAGATAAAATAATAATCTGGAATTTCTTTTTCTTGCATATTGAGTAGTTAGTTTGATAAAGAAATAAAACATTTATGTTATTTAATTACAAAATAATTATTTAAAGACAAAATAAGTGGGCATATATTCCGTGTAATACTAAGATCCTCTAGTAGAAGATGTGTATAGGATTCAATTCAGGTGTGTTTTTTTGAGAAATGTACTAATCCTATTAAACACATCAAACTCTTAGATACATAGAAATAGGTGGATCTAATAGTATCTGTTTTTGTGTTCACTGGCTTAATATTGTTTGTACTAGTTAAGTATAGCTGATAGTTGAGCATAAAAGACACCTATTAGTGTGTTTTGTTGGAACATAAAGTATTTAAAATGCAACATTTTCACAGTCACTAAGACACTAGAGTCGATTAGCAGGAGCAAATATAAATATTATGGCATTTATTTGTCTAGCAAATTTCTGTCATTACCTTCAAGCAATATTCTTCTGGACATTTGAGCAATTTTTTTCTTTATATGACATGGCAGTATGGCTTAATAATGTGCAAATGCACTTAAACAGCTTATAATATTACAGTAACACATAGACTTAAATGGTATCTACTTATTTTGTGAAAATACAAAAAAGCTCCTGTTATTTGAAGGAGCTATAAATCCAGGCCTTTCGATTTCTCTTGAGCTGGCGCACAGAAGATTATCTACAGGGCTCTTGATGAGATTATAATTTAACTTCTTTGTAACAGTTTTCATTTCAAATTACTCACTCTTCTTTCATTTCATTTTAGGTATTTAGGGAATTAGACCTAAATATCAGAGGCGGATGAGTATACTTCATAACTCTTGAAGATCAAATACATATCTAAATGTCAGATTTGGAGAGCTTGAAGCATTCTGCGTTTTCCTTTTTCATGTACACCGTCAAGGATGTGCACACAGGAGAAAACCTGTTTCAACAAGCAAAATACAAATTGTTGTTATCAAGCTGAAGTGCGCTGATAATGGGTTCACCTTCTCTATTGACCTAATAGGACAAATCAAAAGCAAGGACTGCAGCAGACTGCTGAATCAATATGAAGCACTTATCCTGATTGGGCACAACACACAGGTACAACATGTTGGTAAAGATTCTCAGTCATCCAGGACATGGCAATCTCTACAATGGTGTAAAGGGTTTGACTCATTTTTATTTCCTGTCTCTTCTCATTGTCTCCTGCTGAGTAACAGAGCATCACTGCTTAAGAAATACAAGTGTTGCTCTCGCCACATGGATTAAAACCAATAGCATGATTAGGGTCAGTAATAATAGCCATAAACATGTTATGTTTAGCATTTGACAGTTCATAGAGATAACAGATGCTTTTGGTTCCAGGTCAAGGACACGGTTAGACTGGAATTCCCTCACATAAACATGTCTGCAACCTTAAAGAAAAAAACAACAAGATATTTATGCCCAAGTAATTAATCAACATTTCTTTCAGAAGCTATAGTTAATCTATAAATAAACACAATGCAACATGTAGCTAATGAGTACTGACACACTCTATCTATCTATCTATCTATCTATCTATCTATCTATCTATCTATCTATCTATCTATCTATCTATCTATCTATCTATCTATCTATCTATCTATCTATCTATCTATCTATCTATCTATCTATCATGTTGGAAGTAATAAACAACAATGACAATACATGTAATTTCCCAATTAATTCACTTGACCATAAATGTGTCCTGCAGCAATGGAATTTATGAAGTATCATTTGCATTGACCCCTATGAAATCTGAATCCTGGGTATAGCAGGTGCTTTAAGATATCAGCAATAACCTTTTTTTCTAAGCTGTGTTCAGATGAGCCTCTAGTTTATCAGTACTGAGGTTGTTTAAGGATCTATCTAAAACAAATAAAATATGAAAAAATACTCAGACATATAACCTTTATAATAGCCCTTTAAATGTACCTCCTCTATCATGCCACCACTTGAACTGACAAGTGGAAGATGCACTTAGAACAATGAAAGGTTAATAAAACCAACTTAAATCAATTCACAATGTAACACCCACTATCAGACATTAAAGTAGATTTTCTAACTTTAAGCTGATTTGACTAGCTGCTTAGTTTCCAAAACTTCCACAGGGCAGAGATTTGTTATTATAGCATAGTTCAAATATTACACTCTAGAACAACAACTTCATTTATTTTCTTTTTTAAAGTTCTACTAATAGGAACAGACCAGTTGAACTAAATAGTAAATAATTAACAATGTGTTTTCAGGGTGTGAAACAACATCAACAAAAAAGGGAATAAAAAAAGTGGTTGAAAAGAATGATTTTAAGAAAACATTGGTTCCCTGGCTGTACATAATGAATGGCAAGTTGGATTGAAAAATGCCTTTTTAGAGTAAAATCAATTTTCATTTGAACAATTCAGTAGTTATTCATGAAATCACATTTTTATTTAAATGTAAGGCTTCTCCTCTGTGAAGCTATAAACCCATCAATCTTACCATCCATTACTGGGCAAAACTACAAAATATTTAAGGCCCAGCTATCCTTGAAGGAATTTATGTCTCACTACTTTCCAAACCAGAGTTTAAAACTAAGATTACCTTAAGTTGAGAAATAGCTGAGAAATAATTGTGTTATAGTATTTTAATCAAGTCCTGACATTGACATTCTTCCACAATCTCACAAGATCTTTTGCAATCTGGCAGCACCACAAGTATAAGTTGACTTAGTTTGTTCCACAAGGAATTACAGCTCAATAACTGTAGATGTAACTAATTGATAGTCATAGTAATTTTTGTTTTTGTCGGTGCTGTTGAGCTGTGTTAGAAAATTTTGGACTTAACTGACTGCAAAAGTGAAATATTGGTTGATGTTGATCCATCAAAGAATTTTTGATGTTTCATACCAATTTGTCCAGTGGCTCATAAGATATTGGGCTAACAAAGATGCACAAACACACATAGACAAAAACATCATTAGCAGTTTGGCTGAGGACTATAATAAAAGCATGACTCTGTAGTGGGCAAACAAGTACAACAAGTACAACAAGTCAACGCCTTGATCCATTTTGGGTTTTCAAAACTGCAAAAGAAAAAGCCAAAAGCAAGTCATGTAACATGGGGAGATCCAAATATTTAAAAGCTCTTTCTGTACTAATCTGTACTTCTTATTACATTGAAATTGTTTTCACATTTTAGATACATGAAGAACAAAACCAGATGCAGTGAAAAGTCTTGCTCCAATATTGTCACAAATCATTTGAGGACTTTATAAAAAATAAGCCTATAGGCATTATAATGCTGAATATGGAATCCTTCCTGGATGTGATGGAGTGGCTGGATAGCCGCTGTTGTAATCAGCAATCTTCAAAAATCTTTTGGCTTATAAATTATACATGATTTGTGAAAACACAAAAAATATCCCAGGTCATCTAAAGCACCTCTGAAATATTTAAATATAAACTCTATGTATATAAGGACTGCTTTGAATGTAATCAGCAATCTAAAACTAGCATTTAAGGTTACCAAAGTTCAAAATCACTAAGAAAAATAACTTCAAATTTGAATTTGGCTTAAGTTACCCAAACTTAAAATAGGTGGATTACCCCAACTGGGTTGGGAATGAGTCTTTGTATCACATGGAAGAATTTATGTATCTTAATACGTTTTTCATGGGTGACTTCAGGATGGAGTGAGAGATGGACTGACAGATCAACGTTTCATTTTCAGTAATGAGCATTTCTCCAGTATGTTGGGCTAAGAAGGTACCAAGTCAAATCACAAAGCTCTTGATTTATTAGTCCATCTGTGATACAAGTTTAACTTATAGTCGTAAGATTCCGATCATGATGGAAAGACAGAGATCACAGATTCAAGCCACTGAAATGAGCTTCTTCTGTAGGGTCACTGGGTTCAGCTTTTAGATGTGATGAGCAGTTCCATCAAAAGAGAAACTTGAAGTAGTCTTGACTTAGTAACATCAAAAGAAGTCAGGCGAGGTGGTTCAAGCATCTGATTAGATTGCCTCCCAGGTGCCTCTTTCTAGGGTTCATTAGGGTATATCCTACGGTGAGTAGAAAGGATGTCTAGGTTTCCCTCCTGGACCAGTTACCTCCACAGCCTCAGGTAAGACAGTGGATGGACTAATGGGTGAATATTTGAATGGCTGATTTGGACTGATTCTTATCTCCACCAATTGGGATACACTCTGGAAGGTTTGCCAGTTCATTGCAGTGTCATAATCACACATCTGTGCACATTTATACTAACACCTAAAGGGAATTTACAATTAGAAGTTAATCCACCAATCCACCATGCATGTTTTTACACTTAGAGAAATAATCAGTATGTCAGGAGAAAACCCACAAGTGCACAAGAAGCTTTACACTGAAAGGCTTCAACTGAGATTTGAAACTTTGACCTTTTTACTGTGAAGTAAAAGTGCTAAGTATCTAAACCCCTCTGCAGCCCTGGCCAGATATAGCATATGTATATACAGATTGAAGTTACTATCATCAGAGACACCCAACAAATTAAATGCAATCCTACAACCATACACCTCTATGCACAATTATGTTAAAAAACTTTTAAAAATGTAATTGCATTGAAAATACACACCCCAACAACCCCATCCACCCCTACACACAATGTTTTCTTGTGGCAAGCTGCTAAAATCCCAGTTTATAAGAATCAATGACCAATGTCAAAACACAAAGAAAGATGGATGATTAAATTCTGCAGATAGCAGATCAAAAATGTAATCTAATTAAACCCAACATCAACATGTACAGGGAACTTAGACTGTGGTTGGCTGCATGTCATATTTCACAAAGAAGAAAAGAAAATGACCCAAACACACAAGGTCAGAGGCAGGCAGGTGCAGGCAAAACAAACTTTATTAAATCAAGAAAAACAAAGAAACTTTACAGTATGTTGATAATCAAAGGTCAAGTACACGGAGAACAACAACAAAAAAAACTGACTAAACTCAACTAGGACAAACAAAAAGAGGCTCTGGCTGTGAACAAAGACACTCTGGCCTATACTGAAGGAACCGAGGAACAAGATAGTGATGAACAAATTACAACCATATGTGATTGAAAGAGGTGACTGAGGAACATGCCTTTCAAAATAAAACATCTAATGGTGCCAGATGAAATGTAACAGAAACTAATGATTTAATCAGAGCTTGTGATATTAACTGATTGTATTAAAACCTGCTATCTCTCCTACCTGCCAAAGGCTGACACAACAGCAGTGTAAAAAGGAATAAAAGCTCTGGAAAGGTAGATGGAGTAAATTAGTGCCAAAATACCCAACATGTACAGTACAAAAACACAGTTTTGTCCATTTTATTGACAATTATATACAAAAGAGTTACAATTTAACCCCAAATCCCCACAGCATGAGCACCCATTTTGTCACAATGCCTCTTGTAAAATTGTTAGGTAACACTTAATGTGTCACTATCCTGAAACACAGCCAGAATTCAAGGGGATTGGAAACGTTATTCTGCACATACTATTGTCAAAGATTTTGTGTGCTATCAGTTTTATACTTATTTAGATACTCGGAGAAAAACATAATAAAAATGCCTGCTACCTATTTGCTGATGACATGTCTTTGTAACATGGGCCATATTCATCTCCCATGTTTAAACGTGCTTCTCCCTGCCAACTTATCTGATGACATCACTGGGTAATGTGATTCCATTCCCTGTTTCGCTTTACTAAAACAATTTAATTCTCATGTGATGCAATTTTTAGCAATGAGTTTTAAGCTTGGAAAATAATGTTAGTATAATCTCAGCTGTAAACTACACTTGGAGTAAAAAAAAAAAATCAGAAAATCAGTCTGTTTAAAGAAACTAAAGGCAGTTGGGGTTTTTTTTTTCTTGTTCTTTTTATTTTATCTTTTGAGTGAAAGTCCAGAAACCAATGTTTGTTTAAGATACAGAAAATTGTGACATGAGACTAGCAGTAAACATCTATGATAATTTAAAACCAGTGATGATTTTTGGATTTGAATTGTCTGAAAATTTTCAGCTGACACTTGTGATGAGAAAAAATCTTAATGTGTAAGCATAGGGTCATGTACAAAATCAGATTATGTCTTGTGCTTGGTGTATTAGATTATTTATCAAAATACGGACTAAAGTGATGCATCTGTTTATTCTCAGCCGCTTATCCAAGATCAAGTAACAGAAGCTCCTCTTTGGGGATTGCGAGGTGTCTCCAGACCAGAAAGGATGTATAAAGCTTGTACCTCACTGGGCTACAACTGTTGGCAACTAGTTGGAAACATGCATTTGTGAAGAAATACCCAGATTTTGAGCTGGAATCATACTAACACAGGTTGAAAATGCTAATAAATTGATAAATATTTTTGTGGTAATATAGTAGTAGTGCCTGATGTCTTAATTTGTATCATTTTAAGTCAAAACATAGTTTCATGGGGTGCTAACTCCTCCCAAAGTTATTTCACAGTTCCTGACCAAAGAAAGTAATTCCCAAACAACCTCCAGTGAAAATAATGGTTGTGTTAACTGACAGTGAGTGATAAAGGCTGGATACCATCTAACCACCTGACTTTCTTTTTTTATTCTTGGTACATACAAATTTTGCCCGAAATATATTTTTAAAAATCTAACTTGAAGAAATGTCAGCTACCTACATCTCATATGTTTTGTGATGCAGAGATGTAACGTTTTTCTCAGATAAATGAGACAAGTGGGGCAAATATGTTTTCCAGTCATAGTTTGATAGATCAGATAGAAAAAAAAAAAGATTCCCCATCCTCTTACAAACCTCATTGGCTTTAACATAATTGTGCCTTCATGTCATGTGATAAAACTGTATGCAAGTCGACAGCCATAACCAGAGTATGTTAATGTTGTTTCAGTGAGAGCAAACTGGGTCATAGATTTATCCATAATCAAAAAATGTAATTTGCATGGGAGGTTTCTGTACAATACAAATAGCAAAAGTACTACTGAGAAAACAATGAGGTTTAAGAGCTAATGAAATTCAGCCTAGCTGGTGTTTGATATTGGAATTTAAGATGAGGTTATTGTGAATTGCTTAAAAGTTGCAAATTGATTGTAGGGTACAGATTATAAAGCTTTTTTCCTGCAATTTGTTGATATTGTCTTATTGCCAATATATGGATTCCAATGTTAAGTAAGATCTTAAATTTAAAACAATAAAAGTGACTAGAATTAATTATCCTTGTATTAATTACTGGACTACATCCAAGTAAGTGATGAAAAGAAAACTGCTCATTGGACTTGAAAGCAGGGTATACTCAATGATGGAACTGATTAATTAACTTCCTAAACTGTCAGAGCAGAAGACTCTGTGACTGGGAAAAGTGTTTCAAATATTCAAAAGAGGTGAATGTTCTTGTAAAACATCTATTAATCATAGAGATTTTTGGCGAGGCAGATAAATCGTGGTGTCGGCTTTCTTTGCATGCGGCCACAGAGTCATTAACCGCAACATTCGCCCAAGCCAGAACAGAAACAGAGGCTAATCAGCAGCTGTAATGGACACACTTCATAATCGTCAGTCTTTTTTTTTTTTACAGCATGCTAAGGAGATTGGAGCTGAGGGAGGCTGAAAGCACACCATGAAGGCAGCTTTGATTGTATGAGCTGAGGAAGTGATGTGCCTATATACTCATTATTTTACCTCAAGAATTGGGTCTAAAGAACACAGAGGATTTTCAGCATTTAATACCACAGTTTTCTCAAACTACAAATGTCGTTCTATTCTTATAACTACTGAAGCGGAGTAAGTTCTCTATAATTAAGGCAACTTTATGGGCACTGTTCCCATGTGAGTGTATGTACAAGTACCTGTGTTAGATGTTTCATCTTTATTAGCCCAAGCATAGTAAGCCTAGCTCTTCATGCACTAATCCCCAGCTAAAGAAACAGCTTTCAAGGAATTAACATCAAAAGTAAAGCTTTGCGTGCCGGCGGGGGAGCTTTCAACAGAGCCTGCCTCAACTATCTCCTAAGTATTTTCAGAGCCTCGGGAATGAAGTGGAAGTTAAGTTTAACTTGCTCTGTGTTTTTCTGCAAGTCTTTGACCTTGTTCTCAGGTCTCCTAATAATCTCTAATATGTTTGAATCCATAAAGGCTTTGTGGCATTTTCACAAGGTGCTGCCAGAGGGTGAGGATATTTCACCTGCTCATCATCCATTCTTCTCTTTACCCATGATTCACTTGAGGTTACAGTACAAGCAGTGAAGATTTTAGATTAGCACCGGACATACAGGGTTGATTACTGCCTAACATATTGTGAAATATTCATGTATGTGTCTAAGCTTTAACTTTTAAGGCCAAACATGTTCCTTAATTGAAAAAATGTTTGCTTATGCGTTTTTCATACTTTCTTGAGCTCAAGGCAAAATATAGAAATACTAATAAAACATTTTTGTTACAACTGATTCAATCCATGTTCTCCCAACCACAGATATATGAATTAAACTGACAAATGTATAGGGTTGATATAATGTTTATTCCTAATGCTATAAATTTGAGACTATAAAGCAACATATCAAATCGGCCTCCTAAAAAACTCATTTCAAGCGATGGTTGTTTGACCCATGATGATTGCTTTCACAATACTTGCTCCTGCTTATGCTGCCATAACTCATTCACTCTTCCATAGAGTGTGACAGCTAGGATTGAGCTAAGGGACAGTGATGACTGATTCATGGTGTCTTTCCAAAGAACAATTGGAGAAAACGACTTTGGCAGCTTTGCTTTGTCGCTCAAAGCGATTTCAAAACATATACCTCTTATCTTGTGAGGTCCACGTTTAATTCTCCATGGTGCAATAAATCTCTCTTCTACCTGATGTTAACATCCCATCAGGCAATCATCTTTCTCCACTCTAAATCTGTTCATATGGCTCTCCTGAAAGTAGTGCAGTGGGATTTAATTTGACATGTCACACAAGCTGTGAAGCTCTGAAATGGGTTGCATCACAAATCATCCATTGTGGACTTTTAAACACATAAGACAGTTTTACAAAAATAGGAATAATCAAACAAGTGCACTGGTAAATTGGGCAAACATTTGTATTGGCTTTTATTTAGCTTGTCGACTGTTGTTGGCTTTGGGGTAAATGAGATAACATTAATTGATGTCACTGGCTGATGTTTTTCTTCTCTGGATGTCGGGACTCTGGACTCGGAACTTTGCCATCAAACAGAAAGAATTCTTTTTATATTTAACAAAGAAAACTTTGAGCCAGGCAGGCAGGGAAAAGACAAAGAGTCTAACAGACAAAAACATTTTGAAAAACAGTTTTAACATTTTTTTTCACTTAAATAAATAGTTTGAATTAATTTGTTCTTAACAGATGTGATAAATGGCTAAAGTCCTTTAAACTTGTTTGGATACTTTTGCTGTGAATTTATGGTTTCTTTGACATTAAAGGGAAACTAAATGACAAAGACAACTGTCCAGTGGTAAATTTATTTTCAATTATTCTAATTAATCTTTTTTACCTTGTACCTGTACATTGCATTTTCAGTGATCGGTCTAAAAGAAGAAGCTCAAACTTTTCCTCTAACCCTAACAGCCAGAAAGCTGACTGTCTTAGCAGCATCTTAGTGAGGTCTTCAGGTGTGTGTTAGGAAGGTAGTGGGCTCTCCTTCAGGTGTGATAGAGCATGATAGGTAAATTATGGTTTTGAAAAAATAAAGTGTGTGTGGATCATTGGGAGTTTGAAGCATCATCCCATCATGCGACAGCAGCATGGTAGAGTGGTATGATCTTCTTGCATGAAGCTGCATCCTAATGCAGACTGACAGAGTCATTCCAATGTGGACCCTGGGGCATTGGCATTCGTGGAAGACCATCATGGGAGCTTCTTCTGAAGTAGAGCACAGTTAGGCTGCAGGAGAGGGTCATGCTGACATGAAAAAAAATAAATAAATAGGGGAAATTTTGGTATACACTACACTCCGAGTGTGGCAGCAACGGCCTGCACATTACAGAGGATTTTGATAATGATCTATCCTTGCTTTAAAAGATCATGTAGATTGTGGAGAGCCTGAGCTCTAGTATCTAAAATTTGTAAAATAAATAAATAATAAAAAATTGTAAGTCAGTATTAGACAGAACACCATGGCCCAATTCACTAAAGATTTGTAGATCTTGGGTGAGCACATTCCATGTTTTTACACTTCTGTGTGTTATTCCCATAGCCCTCACAAAGTGACATTTTCGCCTCATTTTGTGCAGCTAAGCAGACAGCAGCTCCTGAGGAGGACCTGCCAGAGACCTAGAGCTCACTGTGAGGAAACACATTTTTTCTGTCTTTATTACTTCTGTTCCTGTTGTGTTTGTGTCAGAAATCTATCTTTTGATTGTGCAGTGAGGACAATTGTCATCAGACCCAAAAAGATTGCAAAGTGCTCACAGCTGCCGAACTCGATGGGCGTGTTTGCCCCAGCATATAATCAGGGCTATTTGCTCCGTGGATCTGAGAAGGAAGCAGATTGCAGGTACAAACAATGGGCAAAAAACAGAGCAAAAAAACAGAGGTGTGCAGTGTTACTGAAACTGGCCTTCTATATTACTTTTACAAAAAGGACATGATGGTTGAGAAAAGAAGGTCATTATTTGAATTATTTGCTGATGTGTCTTGTAATCTTAAAAAAGAAGAATGATTTTATTGTAATGAGCTTGACACTGTATTTATATTTATAAAATGTTTCTCACCTCTGTCCAATCATTTTTTAAAAAATTATTTTTGAGGATTTTTGCTGTTTATTGCATGTGAGAAATCACCTTCTCCAATGTTGGAGATGTATTCTTATTTACAGGCTTTAATTATCGTTAGATTATTAAGTAATCTGAAGTGGCAGAATAACATTAACACATAGAGTTAGAGAGGCACAGCTATTTTTTTATGTTGCGTGTTGAACGACATCTTTGAGTTTTTATTTTTACAAATATACATGGAAATGTAATTATTTCGTTACAGTAAATTAAGCTAAATTAAGAAGTAGATTGCAGATTAATGTACAAAACCTTGACTGTTAGGAAACACAAATGTTTTTGCATATAATTTACATAACAACATATTTATTCTTCATTCTATTAATGTATTATTGCATAGAGATTTAAATGTGCTTTATTTATAATGTCAGTTTCAACTTTTTCCCCTATTTTCCTTTTAAAAATTTCAGTATGATTTGCACTTCACATACTGGCTCTCAAAACTACTAGCATGGAAGCTACATGACTGTCAACTAACGCTGCACAACACTATAAAAAGGCTTGTTAGACTAGTTGGATTTTTGTTTTTTCCTCATTTCAGTTAGAAAGAGCCCAAAGTGATAACTAGCTCTTTGTGATTTGTTCATGTGGTTTGTAAATTCAGGTGGAACTCTTGAAGCCAATGTCCTCCTTTGGACTGCATTAGAGACTCCTAAGGAGCACTTTCATTTGTACCCCAATCCTCACACTGAACTATCAAGGGAGAATTATTCATAAGTTCTCATCAAAACCCAGCAGTGACACTCTCACTTCCAAAATGATTAAGTTTCATTTCTACCCCTTGGCTTTTTTGGGGTCTTTTGCAAAATAATAAGGCTGTAAGTAGGGACTTAAACACAACATTTTTACATCTTATTAAGTGAAGGTATCATATCTTGTCATGTGATATGCAAATCTTAATCAATTAGAGTCCTTGAGTTTGAATAAGGGGAATTCACTGGTGACAAAAAACAGCCTTCAGTTTCTCATTATAATTCTCCTACCATAGTCAAACTCTAGCTAGAAAGCTGGACTTTTACTCATTTGGTTTTAGCAGATAAAATTAAAAAAAAACTGCTTTGATCAATCAATACATATATTAAATAATAAATCTATTAACATTTATTACTGCTTTACTTTCAGACAGTTGCATTTAAGCAAATGTGCAACAAAACATCTTTTCATTTTGGATTAGTTGCAGACCAAAGACGTTCAGAAGATTTTAAAACAAGTCCCTAGCTACATACACTCTTGGAACAAAGCCTGGCAAGCTATAACAGAAGCTCCGCTGGAGCTGTATCCTATTCAGTACATGAGCCACTGGGTTTTATTAAACCCAATCTGGGCTGAACACCATGCTGTGAGATTGACAGGCATATTGCTGTGAACCCTTGCCCTCTTTTGTTGTGCTGAAACACAGCAAAAGCCTTTATTTATGCAGAGGTTTGTGTTGACGATAATTGCAGTAGAATAGGGCTTTATGTTGGCTGAGATTGGGTTCTGTTCTTTTGATTGTGGATTATCTTCATCAATCCAACAAGTCCCAATAACATTTTTTTTTTTATCCTGCTGAGATTTCATGTATGAGATGGGATGACAAAATTGGTGCACTTGAGAGCATGTTTGAATCACAATGGAGTAAATGTTTTATATATTTGTTTGATAATGTGCCTAAATGTTTAATTGCCTTTTATTGTTTCTTTCAGCTGTATGAAACATAAAACTAATAAGACACAAAGTAGAGGGGTAAACGGTAGAAGGTGATGTATCTAAATTGATCAAACACTGAAAAAAAAAAACATTAATAACTCCAAAAAGTCACTTAAAAAAATCAGCATCTTTGTATTAGTAAAACTCTTTTCACAGCGATTGGTCTCAGCGTTGTGTCAAACCAGTAAATTAAGACATGAAGAGGGATTCATACAGACGTTAGCTTTTTGCTAACGCTTGTATTCATGCAGACAGTTGAGACAAAGCATTGCCAAAAGACAAAGGATTTATGTTTACGTTGTTTTGACCATGAATTGTTTATTTTTTACGAGACATCGAGTTGTTGAGGTCACATGATCTTTGTTTGGATGCTACCTTATTCAGTCTGTCCGTGCCCGGCAAGCTAACGGTGTCTATTAAGCTTTCTGCAGATGTCAAGCTGATGTTTTGTCAACATAAACTGTGCAGATTAATTAGTGAGCAGGCTGTCAGCTTCTGTGCTGTCTCTGCTCAGACTCATCATTAAAAAGTGGATGTCAGTACTAAGTTGAGACATCTGGTACTAACTGTTCTTATATAGCTTCCAGCATTTACACCTGAAAAAACATGTAGACTGCATGTAGTGAAGCTCTTCTTTTTAAGCAATAATTTCTGATGAAACAAACAATAGCTGTGTTGGTGAATGTTTGAATTTAGAATAAATTGTTGTTTTTTGGGCTTTTTAGATTTTCCAAATGACCAATTAAGTGTGAAGACATCACTGATCAGAGATCGGTTCATTGAGGCCAAAGCTAAAATTCCCTGGCCCCCCTTTCACCAGTGTGTGTCATAATTTTAATAAGAGTAACTTATTAAGTAACCAATGGTTGAAAAGCTCCTCTTTGTTTTCAGTCAGATTTTCACTTGTTGTTGTTTGTTTGATTACCAATAAATTATAGTTTATCAAAACAGAGTTATTGTTCGCCATCTAGTGGCTCGGGGACCCCAAGCAACCGCCTGCCTTGCCTCTTGAAAAACAATGACTTTGCTGGTTTTATACTCACAAAAGAAAACGTTGAGTCACTTGAATGATGAAGGAAAAGTAGAAACGCTAAAGATAAAAACGTGTTTTTTGTTTTTCAAATGCAAATTAAAACTGTTCTTAAAAACCAAACAGTAAAATAACATTTGTACACACTTCATGAATGTCTTTTGGAAATCAATTTTCTAACTGCAGTTGGTTAATCTAAATCCTTGTCACTGACAGAATAGAATGAACGATCAGATAGAGCTGAAGCTCAGCGTGAGCCGTCACCATCCACTTTCTGTCACTGCTGCTCAGATCCTGCAGGACAAACGTTAACCAAAGAGGGCACCGATGAAACTGATGGCGTAGCATCAAAGTACAGGAAAAGAGTCACGTTAGTAATAACAAAGTGTATTCAGTTCTATTTTCATGCAGATGGCTCACATAATGATTCCCCACCCCGTCATTCTACAAGATCAATACCTTTCAGTTTTTAATTTTTCATTTATTGAATTTCAAAATGTGTTCCAAAGAGGATATCAGACTTTAGCAGGTGATGGAAATTTTAGTCCAGCTTACTGAAAACCTCACGAGTCAGCATCCGTGTGTGTTTGTACAACTAATTGAAACACATCAGTTGTCAGTTGGGATAATAAGACAAAACTGTAAATAATCCTGTTTACCCTGTTGTGATCATTCAATAGACACTCTGACACACTTCAACCCTTTTCAGACATGAAATAGCTTCATCATTCTTTTCAAGCAACAGCATCAAGTCATTCAGACATCGATCACTTGCACATAAGCATTCCTCTTGTCTATATGCAGACATGTTATTTTGGCAGACATGTTTGACATTTGCAAAGTGAGGTGTTTCACTGTAGTCTTCACAGGATCACAGTTTTCTCATAGCAACATGTCTGGAGCAGCATAACAAGCAGGAAGTAGTTACTGAAAAACAAACCTGCATTGCACGGGCAACTTTTTATGCTATAAAATGGAGACGCAAGATCAGGAGTATAAACATTTGATTTCTACACCCCAGACATACATAGCTTTGTAATGTCAACAACAAAATGCGACAGTTGGAGCAGTGCAAAGTTCATGTTCAAGAGGGGACCTGAATTATTTATATTGGAACAAGTTTTAAGTATCAACAAAAGCCTTACAGTGTATGGACCAGGTTAATTTGTAGTGCATGACCCTGAATGGGCCCTTAGCAGAATAAAACAAAACAACCATTTAAACACAGACAAGGAGAGGTGCTCTCCATTATCTCTGATTTATAGTCGGAAAGAGAAAAAATGTAAGATTTTTCTTCTTCACAGCTTAAAGGTACAGTATGTAACTAGACCTCGTCATCAAATCCGAGTCCAACAGTTTATGTAGAGAAAAAAAAGTCCGCTCTCAGCCACTCACCCCCTCCCCGATTTTTCTGTTGGGTTGCCAGTTCTGACGTTGATTCTCATTTGGTTTCTCTTGTATTTGTTCAGTTTTTGGGAATGTTTGAGGGCCTATATGTTCAGCATTGAGTTTTCCTAAGTGTGATCCATCCATCCATCCGTCCGTCCATCCATCCATCCATCCATCCATCCATCCGTCCATCCGTCCATCCGCCCTCCCGCCTGCTGTTTCAGCTCCTAAACTCATGGATAAAATCTAACACTATCAATATATCAGTTTTTTGCGTGTTTAGGTTTGATCAGTTAGCTGATATACGTAATTTGCATTCTAAAGTAAAATTGTCAGAAAAGAAAAGAAATGGAAAAAAGGACAAAATAAAAAAATATATAAATTCATAACACAGAAAAAAAAGGAAAAATAATTAAATCTAAATGTAAAAACATGCATTTTAAATACTGAAGAGAAATTAAATATGGAATAATTAACATTTTTGTACTTAAAAAATGCACATATTTGTTTAATGTGTGTGTGTGTGTGGGTTTGTATTTCTGACCTCCTGGGGACCCGTTTCCTGACTTTTACTATCTTTCTGGGGTCCGAGGGTTCTTGTGGGGAACGAAGCCTGGTCCCCATGGGGGGGACTCCCCTTTTTAGTTTTAGTTAGTCTTAGGGTTAGTTATAGATCAGTAATGGTTAAGGTTAGGAAAAGGGTTTGGGTTAGGTATAAATCTAGTTACTAAAATCAATGGAAGTCAATGGACGGTCCCCATATATACACACGTATATATGTATATATACACACATAAATGACCTTCTCTTTGTTTGCATTCATGATTTTTTTTCTTTTTTTTACTTTGTTTCCTCCAAACAAATCCAGAGGAGAATCTGCTAATCACACATCCAGTCTCTTAATGGAAGACTTTACTGTGTCAAAGTTCAACAAGTAGAAGAGGAAGCAGAGTTTTCTGCCTTGAGGCTTCTCTTCTGTCAAACCTTCTCCACTTTCAAAACTAAACTTACAGTTTTCCTTTATGATGGAGGTCATAGTCAGGGAGGGTTCGAGTGAGTGAGTTGGTTAGCTCCAGTATGCTACTGTAGAAAATGTGTGGGTAGCTTGTACACTTGAAAGGAATCCGTCCTCATCAGGCCCACTAATCACCATCACACTGGGAAAAAGGTGTGCGACAAACAGTGGTACAGTTTAGGCAGCGAGGAGTGAATAAAAACAGACATTTATATACAATTATGTTTTATGCTTTACTTGTTATTTCAGCCGAAGAATTCAGTTAAAATTAGACCAAAATACAAAATTAAGAAGTAGTGAAAACCATTTCAGAGCTCAAAGTGTCTTCTT
This sequence comes from Pachypanchax playfairii, assembly GCA_006937955.1. Taxonomy (NCBI): domain Eukaryota; kingdom Metazoa; phylum Chordata; class Actinopteri; order Cyprinodontiformes; family Aplocheilidae; genus Pachypanchax; species Pachypanchax playfairii. The sequence goes on along the minus strand of SSNP01000015.1, from coordinate 5,431,270 downwards.
TTGGTGAGCCTTACCAACGTCTCTTTACTCCTTTACTCTTGATGTCTGTCAATACAATCAACACAGTCATAACCTTTACATTTCCTTCTTTGTTTCAGCAGGTATTCATAGTAAACTGCTTTTCTTTGGTGTTCTGTTTGTCCCTAGTAGATCAGGGCAGATCAGTTAAAGGCGACACCTGCCTTCTTGAGCCTAGTTCCTCAGCAGTGATGCATGTGGATTGAGGGCAATTACAGTTAAGATTTAAAGACATGTCTTTGTGTCCATTATTAGAAAAAAATATCTGACAAGACAGAATTCCAAAATACTAATAAGGTGAACTGAACTTTATTTTTTAAATTTCATTAAGTCTGGATTGATTCAGACTTTACCTAAATAGAGTTAACTGCATTATGAGTCTTGAACTTGGCTGTTCTCATTTAAATAAAGTTAATTGGATTCTAATTGGAGTGAATTGGTTTGCTCATAAACAAAATTGAGTGCGTAGACTCATTTATAAATTAGTGCAACAAAAATTAAACAAAATCAAAGTGAACTGAGTTCAGCAGTCGAGTTTACAGTTTGATTTCCTCTGGGACGCATCCAGGATCCCTGAAACGGAACAAGCACAATTAAAACGTGCATTATTATGATACATTTTGCTTATAGTACACGTACACTGGGGATCACATTAAATTTAAAAGCACTTATTCACCCATGACATCATCGTACTAAAATTAATTTCGATTTTGTTTTTTTACGTGTTGTTTTAATAACTTCTTTTCCAGCCTTGCTCTGCTTCTTCATCACCACGTCTGTATGAAGTGGGAAGCAGAGCATAAAAAATTCTTCTTTATCTTTACATTTGTTACTTGCAGTTTTTTTGATATAGCTGCACTTTCAGTCAGGTTGGTATTATTTAGCTAAAATAGAAATAAAGCTTGTGATTAATTAGTTACATCACTGATTCAAAAGCTGACAAAGCTGTTAATTTAACCATTTTGGCTTAATTAAAATGATTCTATTTATAACCAATAAGCACCATCAGCTTCTACATTATAACATTCTTATTTACTAATTGTAATCATTTTACATGCATGTGATGCTGTAGTAAAACTGACTCACTCTTTTAACATCAGAGGGTCAAGTATCTTTTCTTTTATTCAAGAATAGGATTTTAGCATGCAACCCAAATGTGCAAAGTAAAAATAAAAGACAATAAAAAACTAAGGTCAAAGATAATCATTACTTGCGTACCTCCTTCAGTTTTCATTATAGCAGTGGTTCTTAAACCTTTTCTAATTAGTGCCAGCTCAGAAAATAATGGCTCCTTCTACTTCCTGACCTGCTGTTTGACAGTCTGAGACCGATCACTCAAATGCCAAGGAGATGCATTACTTTTTTGTTTTAACCCTCTTTTTTTAAAATCTCTCTGGCCAACATGTGAGATGTTTTTTCTTTTTTTTTTCCCTTTCTCATAATGATTCAGTTTCCTTTTTCCTGAAGCGAGGCCATCTTAAAAGCCTTTCTTCCACAGAGACTGTTTCTGATGATGTCTCTGCAAACCTTAGATGATCAGTTGAAGGACGATGCATATCTCAGGTCCTTAGTCAAGCCTTTGCTGAACTGTTTTATTTATTTTCTTAGAAAAAGGGAAGCAGAAAAATCAGAACACAGTTTACTATGCAGAAATATACAATTTCCTGGCAAAAAGCTCTTAGGGAACTATCTTATTGCCACAGACATCATCTACCATGTCTGTCAAAATGTGACATAAGTGGTATCATTTCTATGTTTTGTAGATTCAACTGAAAATCTGTGACGGGCCGCAAGAAAGTGCCAACAGGTAAAATTTGTTAACAGTTCTCTGCTATGTATGTTAAACTGGTTTGGTTCTTTAGCTGAGGTGGTTTCTTTCTTTTGTTCCTTAAATGATTCTCAAAAAAAAAAATGTGTGTGTTTGTGTATACAATTAAACAACACATAGGAATAAGGTAAAATATAAAGAAAAGTGGGACAGCTCATAATGTTTATATTACATTGCAATTCAGATAATGTGCATGTGACAATTTGCACATGACTTAACACTTATTACCATAATCCAGTAAGCCAGAGCTGTAAGCTTTTTGATGTACCTAATTCTTAGGGTCTTAATTCTTGACTGTGGTTGAATACTATAGAGATGGACAATTCTTCTTAATCATGAGATTTCTCTGTATTTTTTTTATGAAACCACATTCACTTTTACATGTTATTCCATAATATTCTATGTGAAAACATAATATCAGTATGTGACATGTGAAACATGGTTTGAGCCTTTTTCATATTAATTGAGTATGAAATTTAAATATAAACTCCCATGTGAGACCTATGGGATTACATGTATAACCCATGTCTTTACAACATCCCCAATATTATACACTTTGCTATCTTTATTTCTCCATGTAGTATTAATTGCAAAAGGTTCCACACGTTTGAATTAAAATTTTACTTACTAAAACTTTGTTCATTATATATTTTTTATTATTATTGAGGATCTTATGTTGCTCCAGTCACCTTGTTTCTTCTGGTTTATTAAAAGCATCTGTGGACTAGTAATAATGTGATTAACAGATGACTAAAACCTGTGAAAAATTAACACATTTCAGAACAATCACCAGTTTCTCATCTGTTATTGAGAACATACTGTATGTCTATTATTCTTCAGCTGTATTTGGATAAAGGTTTGGGAACTCTGTTTGAACATTATTTTTGACAGACTTATGCATCATACTAACAGCTTCTTATAAAAATAAGAGCACTTAAATGAACACCAGGGATAACCTTTTTCAAACTTATGTAAAACAATGTGTCCTTGTCAGGAAGGTTTGGATGATTTTAAATGTTTTATAATTTCGAAATATGAAAGAACAAAAATCTTAATGCCTGTTAATCATGCTGGTTTTATTGTAGATAATTGGAGCACATCAACGTAACCATTAATCATGTTTACTTTTAATAAGAGGGATTTTGAGCTCCTCAGAAAATGATTTCTGTGATTTAGGCAAATAAAATAAGTCTGTATTCTATGACTCACAGTTTGGTACAGTTTTATTATGTTTACCCTCCTTTCAGTTCAAAAGTTGCTGAAGAATGAAAGAGGATTACACTTCTATAGCTGCAGTTAAAGTCAAATGTTTATGTAATATATTTTTTTTCAATGTAGAGTTTGGTTCAAATGATATCTGTAAAACCAAAGTATTTAGTTGAGTTCTTTGTAACTTTCTTAGTTTCTCCATATGCCACATTTCCACAGTAATTGCTCCTTCATCCCTTCTGGGTTCCAGTCACTTCAGGCTATAGCATGTCTAGACAGACTGCAAAATGGAAGCAGCACATTAATAGCATGACAAGAACTTCTATCAGTATCTACGCAACGGATTACTGCCATCCGTCTGGCACACAGTCGCCGGTGTTATACAGGTAAAACAGAGGAAAATGAAATTCAAACAAAAAAGTAAACTTTAACTGGTACGTTTGTTTGAAACATGACAACCACATATTATATGTATAAATAAGTATTTTTGTGTGTAAGTATTTCTAATGTTTCAATTAAAGGCATTAAAGTCTAAAAAAATAGAAGCTGAAAAGTTTTGTTGATGGAAACACAACCAGAGTTTTCAAATTTCTATCTTTGAAGATTGAACATTGTCATTTGTTGCTTTTATTTACACCAGCATTACTTCATGTGGCTTAACAAGATTTACTGCAATGTGAAACTCTGTCTTCATATATACCTTGTGAAGACAGTGACATTGTTCTAATCATCTGTTGCATAAAGTATGTTTTTTAACAACCAGTCAGAAAATTAATTTTCAAACTATCAGAGGTTTGATGCCCCTTCATGAATTTTTAACCACCTGAAATTAAATTCGCCTTCAGCAAGAAATGCTGGAACTTATTGGAAGCACATAATAATATCTTCTGAAATAAAAGCAAACAAATACATTTTTTAATAAATTGATAGATTGTCTAAACTCATGGCAAAAGAAAAATAGAATGGATGCACCTGTTCACATGACCTAAACAGTAAATGACTTTATAAGGAAAAACTTTGACAAAAGCTAACTGAGAACATCTTCATAAAACAACAATGGTAAGCAAACATTACACATTTTGAAATGCCAAATAGCTTCATAATACCCAAACTGTGAAGAAGGATGAATGAATGAAGCATTCTGAAATTATTTTAGATTCTGTTAAAACCCCTTAAAGTGGACCTGGAGCAATCTGCAGATTAGTTCTCATTAGGTGCTGCACATTAACCAAAAATAGGGCTTAATTGGCAAGAAGAAAGTTAGACATTGTTTAAAAAAAGGATGTTCATGAAGACACAGTCAGTATTGTGACCGGACTAAAATTAAAAAGTTATTTTTTACAGGAGTCTTTTGTAAAGATAGCTTTCTTTACCCCGTGTCCCCATGTGTCTCTTTGGTTCTCCAGTTTGTTCTTTCTGCCTCATTAGATTTAATTTGTATTATTCTTTTCAGCATCCAAATCTGCTTTCTGGGTTTACTTAAATGCACAAAAACTGACATTTATAATTTGTCCATGCATAACCTTTGACAACAACCACAAAATAAAAAGTGTAGAAACTCAAATAACATCATTCTTGCATTTCAAAACCATCCCTGTTTAATTTGCTTTATTTTGGATTAAAGATTTCATAAAACATTATTAATATACTTTTATGCAAGTTTTTCATAGATATAGACATATAGATAGTCTTTCTAGCGGTTATAAATTGACAGTATTCACATTTTAAATATTGATTTAAACTTAGAGCATTAAAAACTCAAACCTACAATGTGTACCTTAATCTTTGTGTCAGTGAGACACATTTTGGTCGAAGTGTTTCAGTTTACTGAACAAAGATTTATTAAAACCAAAATGAGTTTACTCCACTGTTCTGTGAAACAAAGCAGAGATCTTTTGATGATCACAGCTCACTTGTCTCCCTGGCTGAAAGTAGTGACTGTCTGGCATGAAGAAACACTTTTTGATCCTGAGATTAGATTAAAATGACATATGTTCACTACCAAACTGCTCTTGAGAAGAAAAAAAAAAATCTTTTTAGCAATATAAAGCTGCAGAATCTCAATGTCACTCTGACACATCAACACACCAATTCACCTCAAGTCCAAGGTGTCATACTTGTGCAATGGGATTTGAGTTCCGGGTGAGAGATCATGTTAGTGGCCAGGAGTTAAAGTTAGGACGGTGTTAGGGGTTACAGTTTAGGGTTAGGGTACAATTAATACATTACAAAAAGAAATGAAATTGTGGGCATGTTGAGTTCAACTGTGATAATAGATCTGTGCATGAGTCACCTGGAACAGTCATGAAGAGTCTGCAGTTGTTCAGGGAAATAGCAGGTATTTTAAAAAGGTAATCTCAGCAATCCACTTTAAAAGTTGTGATATATGGTAGAGGATTTAAAAACAGACTCAAATACCAAAAGTGGGTAAAAGTGAATTTGTTAACAGAAGTGAATATTGAGCTGGTAGTGCTGACCGTTGTTATGTTTTGGTTTATGTATTCCTAAAGTTCCTGGCTGATTCTGATGCAGTTGTGGAATTATTTTTGGTTGGTTGGATGGCAAGGTTTGGACTGTTGCATCCATATCTTTTTTTAAGGCAGCAGGTAGTGGTTAGGCTAGACTCCAGTAGAAATCTGGCAACAGCAAAACATGGTGCGTTTTTTCACAGAACAGGTAAGGCAAAGCAGTATAGTTCAAAAGCATATACTTGGCAAGAGCTAGCCTTGCTTCACCATTAATGCTGTGCTATGATCTGGCAACATACAAATACATACATCAGATATTTATGTAGAGGATAGTTAATGAGAGCAGTTGGTACAGCTTTGCATGCAGTAGCTGCCTCTGTAATTAGGCATAAAGAGAAGAAGGGGAGATGGAGAGAGCAGGCAAAACTGCCTATGCACACGCATGATCTATAGTGCCAAACGATTAGAAGCCTTCAGACATTCTGATTTGCAGTTTTTCAATGCCAATCTCTTTTTTATATGCATTCATCAAATACTTTCTCTCTGATGGTTCAGGCTTTGTATTTGTTTTACAGTTCACTGCGTTGTTTACCAGTAGCAAAGAGAAAATTAATCAAGTCCTTTGCAGAAAGTTTATTTATTAGCTAAGGAGCATAATCATCTACTCACTGGACCAATTTTACATGTTTAAATGAAGTGTTAATCAACTCTCATATGCATTGCTTGGTGTGAAACTTTTGCAACCTACCTACAGAATATGGCAGTGATCAGGTCACACCTAAGACCTCTCTCTATGGCTGTCTCAGACTGAGTCAGGATGCAGCTATGAGCTGAAAAGTCGCAGCACATTAGCATGAGTCTGATGGTGTGATGGGGTCATAACCCAGGTAAAACACCAGTGTCAAGCCCTGCTTCAAAATTTTGATGACTATGCCACAACAGAGCAAGCAAAAACCCCACTTTATTAATGTGTTTTCTTAAAATCTTTATGCTGAGCCCTCTGCATTCTTAAATATCACCTTAAGAACTCACCAAGACCCTCCAAGGCTCATCTATTTCCTGGTTGATTTTTCTTTGACTTTGCAGCATTTTCATCCAGTATAAAGTGGGGGGCTATAAAACTGGGGACTTAAGCGGTGGGACTTTAGAATGGTTCAGGTGTGTTACAGAGGTGGTGTTTGTATGATACATGTATGTACACATAGGCACTATGAACTGGATTTTGGGGTCACTGAAATCTGGTTTGGCCCTGCAATGGGGACCTAATTGCATACCACGGTTCGGGGTGCTTTGGCTTTCATCTCTCCGTGGGCTTCCTCTGGCTGGGGGCCGAAGTCACTCTTGCTCTCTTGTTGACTCCCTCACTGTGTTGGGGTTGCCCTCATGGGCCCCTTGTTGGTGTCCATCTGCTTGGGGCTGCTGATCTCCTTGGCACTTGACACTTTGATGTTTATCTTGCTGAATGTTAGCTAGGCGACACCCCTCCTTTTCTTGTGCCTCATCAACACAACTATTCCGTGTGTCCAAACACACATGCACACAAACAAATAAACTCTTACAGTCAGACACACTGATATATGCACAAACTGACACACCTACAATCATTCGCACTGCAGTATGCATAAATCAGAAACTGGTAATACAGTATACACCATACTTAGAGTGGTGGATATCAACAACAAATAGATTTTGTATATCAATTTTATATGTTGTTATAATAAAAGTAAGACAATCCATTCATACAAAAACATTAAATTATACACAAAAAGTTTGTTTTCTTGTGCCTATGTGTGTATTTATATATAGCCAGCCCCTAAACAACCTCCAGAACTACAGGCGGTCTGAGCCATCCATGAACCCAAAAGCTGGCCGGGAGCCCACAGTGACACAACACAGCCCCCACCACACTAAGGACCCAGAGGCAATGCCCATCCCACAGCCATGCACAGCCACAGTAGAACCCGCAGCAGTGGCGGTGGGCCCCCAACAACTCCTCTCACTTATTCAGCATCCGACCGGACCAAGGAACAAGTGCAGCTCCCCAAACTCCCAAAGCCGCCCTCAGCTGCCCCCAGCCACCCCAGTCAGCAGAGATCAGTGGAGTCCAGTGAAGTGTGTGCCACAACTCTCCATTCACTGACCCAGGACCGGATAGCCCTGATCTATCCAAACCCCAGAGGTATTAGGATTCCACTAGGGGCACCCATCCACTGACTCCCATCTCAGCAGCTCACTCCATCCAGGAAGTGACTGTCCCCCTCAGACCCCTACTGGCAGCATCAGGATGCGGCAGCAGGTGCCTGAGTCTGCCCACAGTTGATGCAGCAACCCAACCAGGGGCAGATGCAAACCCCCACCCAACCATGCCATTGCACTCCCACCCCTCCACACTGTCTAGCAGTGACAGCACACCAGACCCCAGATCATCCAACCCACAGGCCCCTAGGACTCCACCTCCACCAGCAGCCAGATGCCCCCCACCCCTCACAAACGCCCTAGACATCAGGCCCATGGCACCCCTGCAGCACTGCCAAGGTGCCCGTCCCCCGAAAAAACCTCATCCACCCAGCACCCAGACTCCCAAGTCCCAGCTTGCCCTAGTGCCCGGACAGCAGCAGTGTGACCTCCTCCTTCAATGTAATCTAGTTTATAATTGATGTCCATACTGCTTGAAAATCTTCAAAAGTTTTTTTTTTCCCTAATAGCTGGGAAGTCAGATTTCAACAAAACACAAGACTTTTATGAAAAGAATGAATAAAAAAGGCTTTCAAGCACACAAATCATTCATAACTGTTAAAGTAGGTTTAAAGAAAAAGGCTCAGTGATGCTAAAAGAAAAGCCATAAAAGTCAACTCTTCTTTGAAGGCAAAGAAAAGAGTGAAATCTTTGGAAATTGTTTTCAATATCTGTTTTATGTAGTCATATTAAACAAACCAATATAGTTCGTGTTTAATTTCACAATGAGCAAATCCCAATATAAAAAAGAAGGTTATTATTGTATATAAATATAAGGGAGCACACTGCTGTGGTTTAGCTAACTGATCAGTTGGATTACACCTGTAGTGGAGGAGAGTTTGACTTATAACCACAGGCACTGGGAGAGTGAAGATTTAGTTTGAACTGCTATTCTGCATTGGTCCTGCTATGACTCAGCAGAGAAGACAATAAATTTGCCTAGAAAATGCTGAGAAAAAGCCGGAGAAAGTATCTGTCTTGCATATATCTGAGAGACACGTGCATCGCTTTCCGTATGGTGGGATAAAGCAGGCTTTAGAGCTGTGATTTATTGAGTGTGTGGAGGGGCCTGACAGGCACGGCTCTCATTAGACCGACAGAGTTTTAATTAGTGGGAACACGGTGGTGATGCAGGTGTTTACATTTGTGAAGAAAACTATGCCAAGAGCAAAGGGGCTCACAGAGCTCCCTTAAATACGGAACAGCATGAGTGAGCTCCTCTCGTGACCTCGGTGAGCTTTCTATAAGGTACAAACATATTAACACCAGTCAATGAAACCAGCTTATAATGTTTATATCAGTGATGACAAAGTTTTTAGAATATCCTAAAAAAATATTTTTTTGTAACTTTTTTTTTAAACAGGAGCTAGAGAAAAGAAAATGTCCACTCAATTTTATGTGGTGGAGACTGTTTTCTCCTTTAATAGTCGTAAAATCTGTCATTTTAGATCAGCTTCATAATTTAGCCTTTATTTAGACTGATTATTTTCAATTAAAGAAGACGTACACAATGTCAACAAAAGTGTCCATAAAAACACTTCACGCAAACCATAAAATATTTAGAAAATATTGATTGTCATAAAATATGAATCCCCTGCCCATGTATCACACCTGACAAGTGTTGTTTAATTCATGTTAGCTAGTATCAGTAGACTTGTTTTTTTTCTAATAGGGAGCAAGGCAAATCAATTTCAGTACTCATTCCAGCTCAGACGTTTGGTTTCACTGATGGTGTTAACCATGATAAAACAGCATAAGTGTCTCCATTCCTCTCCTACAATATCAAATTTAATATGGTTTTGATGTTGGTATTCAGAAAAGGTCAATGTGAGATTAAACAAAAATTTATCAGATTAGTGGTATTGAATGTACTCCTCCCATTTTATTGTCTGGAAAAATATAGAACAATTTTTTCTTCCATCAAGCTGGCAAAAAAGAATGAGGATGCTTTGGCAATACAAATAAACCTTGAAAAAATACAAATGACAGGGACCATGTATTACATAATGCGATTTATCTATCTTTTGTTGCTTTAATATTACCGTTTCTAAATAATGACTACATATTTCATGTTTCATCATACTGTTATTTTATTGTTGATTTGATGTATTTGTTGACTTGTAAGGAAAAACAGAGAGTAAATGTGTTGACTCCCGTGGTTTCGTTATACACACCATCGCACGTGAACAGCATGTTTACATAAATTGTGAACTCTACAAAGCTTTAATCTAATAAATGTGAAGTGAATGATGGTCTTACTGGATTAGAAAATGCTCTTTCTTAAAGTTAACACCAGCCCTATCAAAGTGATGGACTCAAGGAACAAAACTGAAGTGATAATTGGACTGTGGAATTGGGTATGGGGATGGGGGTGGGGTGAAGAAACCTGTTTGAGCATCTTATAAATTTAGCAGAATAAAAATAGGCCTGTAATTTACCTCAACTAATGCTATTTTTCATATTAACAGGTATAGCAGTAAAAACAAACAAACAAACACAACAATATATGTTTTTGTTTCACTTGACAAAAGATGCAGCACTGAATACATGGACCAAGACTTAGAACGATGTTGAAGTCTGGGGATCTCAGTAAATGTCTAAGAACATAAGTTGGAAGAGTGTACTGGAGCAATTTCTCAACAACTTAAACCAATTTCCACCTCAGCAGACTCATTTCAATGTGGAGGAGCAATGGTTTGACTTCAAGGTCTTCATGGATAATCAACTTCTCACCCTTTTCTTTATGGCTTATCATGGCAACACTGTGGGAAATAGAATGGAGGCTCATTTCAGTCACTTGTTTCTAGAATCTCATTAGTATGGTCATGATTCAAATCTCATGACCATAGGCAAAGGTTCACGACCACACACTGGACTAATGTCCTCTGTCCTACAGAAAAAGACCTGATTTATTGATCAATTTTTTGTATTGCACTGGGAACAAGCTTGAATTTGTATCAAAGATATGCACACAACTTTTTTATTGGTTATACCAGCCAGAAGGCTCACAAACAGGACCCTGGAAACTCATACTTCTGCAGCATTGGTCTCAAAATCCTTCGGGGGAGATGGCCATAGGCCTTCTAGAAGTTAACAAAGCAAGCATGACTAGACACTTACACTCCCATTACCTCTCAGCAACTCTGCACGGACAAAGATCTGGTTTACCATTCAACAACCTGGACAAAAGTTACACTGCTTCTCCTGTGGCCAAGGTTCAACAGATGGTTGGAGTTAGCCTTTTTATAAGAACTGTACTCCCACCCCATGTCTGCCAATTTACAGTCATCGTTCTCCATGTGGTACTGAAGACTTGTTGAATTAGTCTAAAGTTTAACATTTTTTTTCTATAAAAAATTATGTAAGACATTGAAATTCAATTTGACGACTGGGAAACACTACCCACATTTTTAAATCTGCTTTGAAGCTTTATCTCCTTACTCTTGTTTGCGTTAAAAATCTATTTTTAAAACAGTTCATACTGCAGGAACAGTATGGCAGAACATTTCAGTGTTTTCACAACCACGACTTTTAAAAATCCTTAAAACCCCAAACTGAACCATATCCAGTTTGCATGTACAGTGGGGCAAAAAAGTATTTAGTCAGCCACCAATTGTGTAAGTTCTCCCACTTAAAAAGATCAGAGAGGCCTGTAATTTTCATCATAGGTATACCTCAACTATGAGAGACAAAATGAGGAAAAAAAATCCAGAAAATCACATTGTCTGATTTTTAAAGAATTTATTTGCAAATTATGGTGGAAAATAAGTATTTGGTCACCTACAAACAAGTAAGATTTCTGGCTTTCACAGACCTGTAACTTCTTTAAGAGGCTCCTCGGTCCTCCACTCGTTACCTGTATTAATGGCACCTGTGTGAACTCGTTATCAGTATAAAAGACACCTGTCCACAACCTCAAACAGTCACGCTCCAAACTCCACTATGGCCAAGACCAAAGAGCTGTCAAAGGACACCAGAAACAAAATTGTAGACCTTCACCAGGCTGGGAAGACTGAATCTGCAATAGGTAAGCAGCTTGGTGTGAAGAAATCAACTGTGGGAGCAATTATTAGAAAATGGAAGACATACAAGACCACTGATAATCTCCCTCGATCTGGGGCTCCACGCAAGATCTCACCCCGTGGGGTCAAAATGATCACAAGAACGGTGAGCATAAATCCCAGAACCACACGGAGGGACCTAGTGAATGACCTGCAGAGAGCTGGGACCAAAGTAACAAAGGCTACCATCAGTAACACACTACGCCGCCAGGGACTCAAATCCTGCAGTGCCAGACGTGTCCCCCTGCTAAAGCCAGGACACGTCCAGGCCCGTCTGCGGTTTGCTAGAGAGCATTTGGATGATCCAGAAGAAGATTGGGAGAACATCATATGGTCAGATGAAACCAAAATAGAACTTTTTGGTAGAAACTCAACTTGTCGTGTTTGGAGGGGAAAGAATGCTGAGTTGGATCCAAAGAACACCATACCTACTGTAAAGCATGGGGGTGGAAACATCATGCTTTGGGGCTGTTTTTCTGCAAGGGGACCAGGACGACTGATCCGTGTAAAGGAAAGAATGAATGGGGCCATGTATCGTAAGATTTTGAGTGAAAACCTCCTTCCATCAGCAAGGGCATTGAAAATGAGACGTGGCTGGGTCTTTCAGCATGACAATGATCCCAAACACACCGCCCGGGCAACGAAGGAGTGGCTTCGTAAGAAGCATTTCAAGGTCCTGGAGTGGCCTAGCCAGTCTCCAGATCTCAACCCCATAGAAAATCTCTGGAGGGAGTTGAAAGTCCGTGTTGCCCAGCGTCAGCCCCAAAACATCACTGCTCTAGAGGAGATCTGCATGGAGGAATGGGCCAAAATACCAGCAACAGTGTGTGAAAACCTTGTGAAGACTTACAGAAAACGTTTGACCTCTGTCATTGCCAACAAAGGCTATATAACAAAGTATTGAGATTAACTTTTGTTATTGACCAAATACTTATTTTTCACCATAATTTGCAAATAAATTCTTTAAAAATCAGACAATGTGATTTTCTGGATTTTTTTCCCTCATTTTGTCTCTCATAGTTGAGGTATACCTATGATGACAATTACAGGCCTCTCTGATCTTTTTAAGTGGGAGAACTTACACAATTGGTGGCTGACTAAATACTTTTTTGCCCCACTGTACAGTACACATGGCACTCAAGTGCAAAGCAAATTCAGTGCTGCAGATCCCCAGAACAAGTTTTTACATTTTCAGAACCAAATAAGGTGAAATAATTGTTTTTGATTTCTTTGTGAATGCTTATCCTTGTCCTTGATAGAGAAAGCCATCTGCTGCCTGATATTATTTGCATAGGCAAACAGTTTCTTCAGACTGACTATTATGTAAAATATATTTTTTACTCTTATTGTTTTTCCTGCATTATTTCACCAGAGTCTGACTGAGCACTAGACCCGATTATTTGCTGGAGCGTTTCAGATCTGTAATTTGATAAATTTGCATCTGTCTAAACAAGTAAAACTAATATTTACTCTTGTACCACAATTGAACAAGTTGAAATTGTTCAGCTGTTGTGATGTATATGAAAGCCCCTGTAATTTAAACAAGCTTACATAAGCAGGTGGGAGGAATGTCTGTCTGCTTTCTCTCCGTTGTTACATCTGTGTTCATCAGGCTGTTGCCTGATTAGGTAATGTTACTCTGTGGCTGTGTGGGGACTGGCATGCTTGATGTTAGAATTAATGACTGACTTGTTGGCGGAAAATGAATCATATTGATCTCTTGTGAGATTGGATGCCGAGTCGCCATGGCAGCGGAGCTAAATGCTGTGAAGCCCCATATCAGTCTCAGTGAAAGGTCAGAAACTACATTTGTCAACAGTAGTCACTACCCTGGCCAATTAGGAGCTGCTCCTCTTTGTGTTGTAGGGAGAAAAAAAAGTTATCAGCTTTTATTCTTTAGGCCAGATGTTAAATATTGAAAGCTCCACATATCTGACAACTATACCGTTGTTCAGAGAGTACATCGAGTCTAAGAGTTTACATTGTTTTTTAGTGAATTTGTATATAATCTCAGTATTTTCTTTGTTTAATAAAAGTACAGAACTAAAGTGGGCGGCAGGCACATCATTTATCAGCGTATATCTGCTAGCGATGTGATGTCAAATAACTGTCTGTGAATATTAGGGATAAAAAGCCCCATCAATCAAGACGAGACAGAAAAAGAACTGGATATAACGAGTGACAGAAGAAATCAGGTCACGACACTGGCTCACTGTTAGCGGGGCTTTCATGGTCAGCATTAGCTGCATTACGCAGTGCAGGAACAAAGAGCAGCTCTAATGGCCATTACTGCTTAATAATGAGAAAGTTATTACTCAGTTGCTGTATTATTCATGACTTCCTCATTACACAAGCAATTTTTAACTGAGTGGATCACATTTTTGTCCATGTGAGTGTACTATCACTGGGAGAGAATTGGGACTCTTTATGGAGCAACTGTTTACTCTAAATAGTATATTTCCTCTGTGTGATAGCCACAGCCCTGGAGAATATTGATACTGGATGTTGCACAGGTGATTTAGTGAACCAGATACAATCTCTGCAGTACAAAGAGAAATGTTACATCTTCAAATCTATTGAAAACTTGTACTTGCAGGATAAAAAAAGACCTGCATTAATGTTCTCTTGTTGTTCATATAGTCAGTGTATCACAAATCAATGTTTGGATGTCATCACACTGACAGTGTTTGTCTTTATTTAGCAGATCAATAACTGTTAAGACCTAATTTACACATACAGAAATAAGACTTTCAATTTGTACTAGCAAGAAAAACAACAAGAAATTTATAATTATTAATGCTTATTTATTTGAGTTTGATCTGAAAGGACTGATTGTACCACTTTCTGCTCCCTGCTAAATCTGTGATGTGTTGGAGTAAACAGATTCTGTGAGGATGTACACCCCCCCACACACACACTCTCTCTTTTAATGCAAGAGTACAATTATCTTGTTCAGATGGATGTCTGCAATCTAATTAGTCGGGACAAATTAAATGGAATCCAGGAAGTGTTTTAAAGGACAGAACCCACATGCAGTTTTGAAATTTTGACTTTTGAAACAGCACTGAGAAAAAGAATCCTAAAAGGATTTTAATTTATACCATAATCATTTGTCTCATCCTGCACTCTCTGAATCGTCCACATTAGCGTGTCAGCTGGATGCCTTTTTTTTACAACAAGAATTGTTTTTCAGTGAAATGTCTGTATGCAATTAAAGTAGCTCCTGCTAAAGTTTACAGATGTTTAATTCCACACAAACACAACAAGCATTCAGTGAGCAGAATTTAATAGGGAAAAAAGTGCCAGGAATCCAGTTGGGACTGTGAATTGAGCTAAAGGCGAGGTCAGTTTGCTAGAAGCACAGCTACAGAAATAACAATAATTCTGACCCATATCTACTCTGGATGCGAAAATAAGCAGCTGTTTACTGAAAGAATTGGCACAGCAACCTAAAAGGTGATGACATGTCAAGCTTTCCTAAACAAAGTGTTTCTCCATGCCTTCAAGAAGCCAAAAATCTGTTGAATAGTATGAAAGGAAATAACAATCAATAGACTACATTTTACATAGTACATCTGAACTTCGCAGTTCAAAAACAACACAATATCTTATGCACATTGAGGCAAAATTGTAAAACTGTAAAGACAGTTTAATTTTGAAGTCACGTTAAGACCTGTAAAGTACAAAGCACTGTTCAGCACTGTGTCTTACAGACAGCATTTTATTTATTTTTGTAGCGAGCAGGTGTTACCAGATGTGCTGTCAAAGCTAATTTGCATAAACACAAAAAAAAAAAAATCAAGAATGAAGAATTGAAATGCTGCGGATGGCCGAGCTCGCTGAGTTCAGTGGGAGCAAAACACAGTTAACAAGCTCCCCTTTGAAATTGGGAGATATCCGGCTGTGCCATCACCTTAGGACTAGTAGATGTTAGCGGGATGCTAGTAGTACTTGTAATTTTCTAGAATCTGGAAATGTCCGCATCTGAAATATTATGAAACAATGAGCCCATTCCGCTGAATGAAGGAAATATTTCTTACTAAAGCTCAAAGAACAAGAACTGGGTTGAAGAATGATGGTATAGTCGCTTTTGATCAATGGACAAAAAAATGGACATAATTGCTTTTTGCTAATTATTAACAACGTTAGTTAAAGTTACATTTCATTGGATTTTTTCCCCTTGAATCATGTCTATATTCTGAACAGTTTTTTTTTTTTTTTTTTTTTAGATCTGTGTTAGAGGTTTCTTCTCAGTACTCATTAGCATAAATCTTAATTGTGGCAGAGAGGGAGATTTTCAATGCTTGTTAGTACTGATGCAGGCTGGTCAGTTCTGTTATTCATTAGTAGCATCGTGAAGTTGCAAACCATCACATTGAATGTGTGTATGTTAAATTATAATCCCTTAAACACTATGTCAGATATCTTTTAAAAAACGAGTTTATCTGCTTCATTTGCACCTCGTTCACATGCTTTTATAACAAAGATTTTTAAAAATTCAACTTTTGTTATTTTCAGTTGAACTGAATAAACTCACATTTTGTGAAATAAATTCTTATTGTGTGCAATAACATTTATGAGTTCAAAATGTATGAATGTGTTTGAGTGCTGGAATTGTGAGCACCTTTTTTTACAAAGAAAAAAAAAGAAACAAAAATCAGTTTTAAAAATATTCCTGTTTACGTTTAAAGGTGCAGTATGTATGAATTACACTTTATTGTCAAATCCGGGTCCCTGATTTTTCTGCAAGGTTGCCAGTTCTGATGTTGATCCTCGTTTAGTTTCTCTTGTATTTGTTTAATTTTTGCGAATGTCCGATGGCCTAATTGTTCAGTATTGAGTTTTCCGAAGTGCGTCTGAACGCCCCATTACGTGCAGTTGGAAGGATGCGGTGATTTCTTACTTTCTGCTGCTGCTCGTTGTGGAATTAAAGCTGCTTGTGTTGAAGACTTGGCAGCCTTGCAGACTCACATGTGAAGTCTGGACGTGTAAATAATGATTCCTGACAGAAACTAGCGACCACCCAGCCGGCTGAGATCGAGATCTGTTACAATGTGACTTTACTTTTAACATTGGTGGGACATTAGACTGTTGTGTGAGTATTTCACTGTAAAATTCTTACATATTGTACCTCTAAAGTTACATTATAAAAAAATAAATAAATAACTCAGGCTTCTAAGCATTTAAACAAAGCTTGTGTTCTCAGAAAGAAAATCCATCACGAAAAAAAAAGTTAATCTTCATTCTACAAAGTTGATTGTTTCACAAGGGCTACAATGTCAAGGATTCCTTGTTCTGCACACAAATATTTTACATTTCTATCAAAATATTGTTTAATTGTTAGTTTTTAAAATTACAATTGCATATTTGAGCTTTAACTCAATATTTCTTCTTGGCGACACAAAAAGTAGAAATTATATTAGACTTTCTGTGTTTTTTCTGCACCTGAGAAGGTTGTTTTATGCTGTCTGTCTTTTAAATATTTTTTATGAAGATCAAATAAAGGAATAAAAAGAACAACTTAGAAATCTAATGAAGTTAATATGAGAATGTAGATGAGCAATAACAGTATTGGAAAACTGTATCGATAGGTTTAAGAACCTTGTGGCTTAATTTGGATACAATGTGACGAAAGCTGTTAGACTTGAAGGAAGTACAAACTACAAATCCGGAGCTGATCTGAACAGTTTCAAGATATTTTGCAATAATTAAAGTTCACAACAGGAAAGAATAAAGTTCATAGACAGTAATGTGAAGCTCACTTGGTAAAATTTAGACAGAGTTGATATTTCTCTGTTTAGACAGCAGTATTTTGCTCAAATAGTAAAAGTAACACCGTAATTTACAGATCCGGTGTGTAATAAGTTTGTAATAAGTTTGGATTCTTTTACTTGGTTTTCAAAAATCGGATCATAAAGGGAAAATTATTGAGAGGATATATAAAATAAAGTTATCAAAGATATCGCTATTAAAAAATTTTGTCATATCTGTTGGAGGAAAATAAACAGATATAATCGTGAAATATAGTAAAAGAGTTGTTACGGTGTTTTTATTCTACTTTGGGATATTTGTAATTTTTAAATATTTCAGTCAGAGATTGTTGAAGTCTGGAGTTTCTCTCATAGCCAACTATGGAAGTCAGAAGTTAAGAAGTTTAGGAACCCTAGTCAAATGATTCCTACATCAGGTGTTGGATTAAAAAGAAGGTTATAAGTGTGTGATTTATCTTTTTTTTTCTTTTTAAAGAAGTTGAAAATATTTAGAAACCTATATGAAACAAATCCATGGAGTTGTCAATCTCTCCATAGGGTGGAATAGTTGTATCATTGTCTGCATTTTTAGAAAATATATAGCACATCAAACCTCTCTGAAAATGAATAAACAATGTATTTAAAATGTTTTCTACAACTCTATTTTTAATAGTATTGTTATTGTTTGCTTTCAGATGTGAGTTGTCTTAAACTTTTACACATCAACGTCTTTTGCTAATTATTTTCTGACCAGAGTTTATCTGCCCAACCAGATATATTTCTGTTCATTTCATGAAGGTTTTTAGTATTCTTTTTTAATTAGAGATTAAATAAAACATTATTTAAAGGCAGTGCTGGACTGTACAGCCTCAACAAGCAGGTGCTTCTGAATCTATCCAGCAGAGCCACATGGTCTCTTGCGCTGTCTCTGTACTTGAAATTGCTCATATGAAAATTGCAGAAATAGCCTGCCTGCAATTTCGAGCCATACAAGCTACAGAAGTCATGCTATGTAGAAAAGAATCCTAGTCCAGAAAACAGACTTTGTAATACAACCATTTTATTACATCTCTTTGCTTTTGGTCTTTTTCATACATTACCTGTTTGTACTTTTGTATTTCTTTTTGTTGATTAACTCCCATAAACATTGTCATGTACAGTTGGACATTTTTAGTAAAAATAGGACAGTGTGCCACAGGCAGTAAGGGAAAAATCTAGCATGTCTCAGCATCAGTGGTTCTTAATTAATTCTGACTTGAGAGTAGTGGCATCAAGAATTGAAGTCATGTGACCTGCGACAGACCTTACAGACAAACAAGGAACCATGGACTTGTATATTTTAACTTTACTTATTTCCTTTGTAACATACTCACAGCATATACAGTTGACCTTTTTGTAAATTAGTTTTAACACGTGGGATTTGAGTCATTACTGCCCATAAAATGATTCAGAAATGCATAAATAACAAGTCACTTGCAGTTGGAATCCATTCATATTTGAAAGCTAAAATGATTTTAATCGTTTAAGTCATGAAAAAAAAGTCAACTAACAGTTTCAAAACTTTCACTTACACGTAATTTTATCCTTAAGTGCTTAAAATTTAATAGTAGGTGTCAAAAGCTCTGATCTTTTTTTTCTGTTTTGTTTCAATATCTCAGATCCATTAAGATGTCATAAATCATGATTGTTCATATGCAGCTTATCTACAAACACCAAGACTTCACTGTGGAAACTGATGTGTAGAATTTGACAGCAGTTTTTCTTTTCTTTTCTTTTCTTTTCTTTTCTTTTCTTTTCTTTTCTTTTCTTTTCTTNTTCTTTTCTTTTCTTTTCTTTTCTTTTCTTTTCTTTTCTTTTCTTTTCTTTTCTATGGAGGGAAGTCTTGGTGTTTGTAAATAAGCAAAGTTAATGTTTCGGTTAAGATATTTTAGGAGTTGTTGAATAATTAGATTTGTTTTTTCTGAAACAGTCAAACATGGTTCACATTTCAAAATGAACCATGTGCTGCAAACCATTCTAGGAAATCTACTTGAACAATGTTGCACTGATTACAGTATGTAGTCTATACAGATTGTGAGCGGTATAGAAATAGTTACAATGAATGTTACCGCTTGCTGTGTTGATCTGTAATCATTTTAATTGTGGCATGACAGGTAACGTTGGTATGACAAACAAACCTGAGTGTAAACAAATTCGCAAAGTTGTGATGTTCAGATTATATGCCACAATCACAATACATATGCGTTAGAAAGGTTTATAATAAATCCCCAATATCATAAGAATTTGAGACTCTGTGTAAATTGTAAATAAATACAAAATGCAGTGACGCCCTGATATTTTCTGTGAAATTATAATATCTCAGATGAGTGATTTATTTTCTATCAGGAATAAAATATGGATATATAAGATGTGCAGATGAACTATTTACATTTTACACAGTGTCTTAACAGTTTTTGAATGATGGTTTTAATTTACAATGATGAAGTTTAGACTTAAAATACTTCAATTCTATATTAAATTCATGGCAGCTCTTTTTAAAGTAACTCATTAACTGACCTCAGAATCCAGTATTGCATATTTAATTTTAAAAAGTAAACCTTGTGTGAAACAGGACTGAGTTAAGTAGTCATCAGGGAAGTAGCAGTGTGTGTGTTTGGGGGTTTATTGGTACAGGAAGTGTGACATGCCATGGGAACAAAGCGTTGAAGAGATGCGTGACCTCAATCCCAGAGGGAAGTCTTTGGCTCAGATAGTGTTTGAGGTGGACGGAGAAGGTGACAACTCTTCCTGACCCTTTTCTCACTTTAGCATCATTCCTGTTTCGGTGTTTGGAAAGGAAGCTCCAATAAGATGCTCTGCCCAGTTGTAGAGCAGACGTGTTGAAGAATATGTCTGTTTTTTTTCACCTTTAATGAAATACTAAATCTTTACTCTTCCCAGATGTTGCTTTAGTTCCATTGCTCTTTGTTTCGGCTTTTCATCCACTTTTCTCTTAGATCAGGAAGGCAGGCTCACTTAAAACTACTATCTCACCTCTCTCCTTGTATCCAAATCTCTGTAATCTCACACCAATTTGTCTTGTCCGTACTTTGGCAAAGAGCACCATTTTTCCTGAGCCCATGCAATTCCCTTTTCCCTGAGTACTTTCCTCCCATGTTCTGTATGTCCCTGGGAGCCAAACTAGCGTCTGTGAACTCAACTCACATTTCTGCCAGTGATCTTTTTGTATTGGCAACTTAACAGACTTTGGGTCATTAAATGAAACTAGAATACATCTCGGCCCCCTATTGGACTCCACAATACTTCATAGCTGTCCTGAATGCACTGGCCACATCTGCAGACATTTTGATGACATAAGAAGAAACATCAGCCTCGCTCCTTTTCCATCCTTTTCATCACCCTTTTTATGTGTCCTTCATGCAAACACATCAGTAAAAGAAAAACAATATATATACTTAAGTCTCCATGGATTACATTATGACCTTTAAAATCACTGATAGTTTATTTTTGTGCAATATTTTCAAACCAGCAAATGCTCATAAAGTTATTTTGATATTAAACATTATTGTCTTGAGAAAAAGAAAGTCCACCAACACAAAGATTTTAAATATCAGGATATATTAAAAATGATTGAGTCTTTCCCAAGTTGTAAAATTATTCAAGTCTAACCTCCAGTGTACCACAGCACACAGATTCCACCATCGCATTATTTATTAAACACAAATGAAACCAAAGTGAAAAAGCTGTGCATGGAGAACTTCATGACCTTGTAGAACCACCTTTAGCAGCAATAACTTCAAGTTTTTTTGTATGACTTTGAGTCTTTCATATTGTTGTGATGGACTTTGTGTGCCCAATGTTACTTCAGTTAATTTATGTTCCCAGAGAGTTCTTCATTCACAGGTCCCTTAAGGTGGATTACTGTAGGACATTGTTCCATCACCGATTGTGGTCCAGTCTTCAGCTCCCAGACAGATGGCCTCGCATTTGACACTTTGATGCCCTAGTAGACAGAGGAATTCATGGTTGACTCAAAAACTGCAAGTGTCCTTTGGCTTAAGAACAAGCTCAAATAATCATCCCCCCACCACCATGTTGTCAGGATAAGGACCTTGTTGCAGGAAGGACTTGGAGACTCAAAAATTTAAATGAAAACATTTAACAAAGACAAAATCAAAAGCTGACTTGGAAGCAAAAAATAGCTTACAGATATCCAAAACAAACCAAGGTACATGAAACACAAGGAGCAGGGGACGTGACAGTATTGATTGACTACTGAAATGGACAAATCAAGGGGTATATGTACAGTACTGAGGACAGGTGATAACTGAGTGAGGACGTCTGGGTAGAGAGGGGAAGAAAACTAATCATGAGGATACTGAACAGGTTTGACACATTAACCAGAGTAAACTGGGGAGAAAAGTGGAGCTGGCACAAAGCAATCACAGAGAACTTACTTAAAGTAAATTACAGAAGGAACTAAGGCTACAAACAGGAAGGCATATCAGAAACCAAACATTAGAAGAAAATTGAACCAAAACCACACAACACAAAGAACCAAACACTAGAAACAAGGAGACAGAATGGAGCAGAGGAGGAGAATGGTTCTGACAGGGGTGAACTGAATAAAGCACACTGCCATACTAAAATACACTCAGGCATATAATGAACTAAATATATGTAACAAAGGGAAACAGACTATTACAAAAATAATGACTAGAACTACTGTACTTGCTGACTATCTGTCCTCTACTTCATTTTCATTTTCATGTCTGACTATTTTTTGGTAACTTATGTGGTTATACTCCCATGAAGCTTCAGAATTAACAACTTTCCTCACAGTGTCCCACTCTTCCAGAGTCACTCTTCATGGATTTGGCTGGCATGCCAAATACAAAGTTTTCCTACTCTTTTACCAGGAGCATTTCTAACCCACATTGCATAAAATCCTTTTATTTCTGCATGTGGAAAATATTTTGGATCATGCTTGTGCAGAGCATATTTGCATTCTGTTTGCATATTCAAATGGAGGTGTGTCAAGGCAAGGTGTCTGGTAGTCTCTTATGGGCTCTCACTTCCATCTTGATTGAGATGTACAAAGGAAGCGTGCGTGCTTGGAAACATGCATAGTGTTGGTAAAGAAATCATCACGCCTGTGAAATAAAAAAGTGGGAAGCTTTAATTAGCTTTTTCACATTACTTGTATAACTGTGATCTCAAGTGGTAGAGGGAGAGCTCAGCTAGACAAAGACCCTGTCTGCTTATCCTTCTTTGTATGTCGTAATCTTCTCTCTGGTTGTAAGGTTGTTCTTATTTGGCAACATGATGAACTTGTCTTCTCTGATGCTTTTCATACAACCTGTGCCTCAATCAGTGATACATTGTTTTTGGCCTAAATCTCAGAACCTACCTTGGTGATTGATAACCTGAGTTAGGAGTTGAATCTGCACAAACACATGAAAGACTAGATTAGAGTTAGAGTTAGCAACAATACCACTTTTTTCAAACCGATACGATATTGATACTTAGATCTGAGTACTTGCCAATACCAAGTCCTAATTCCAATACTTCTACCACACAATAAATGCAATGAATTAGAAGACAGGTTTTTTTTTTTTCTCTGCTTGTTACAACAAATAATGGTGAACTTGATAAAAGAAATAAAATTAATAAAAATTACCACAAAACCAAAATTTCAAATGAAAAATAAACATTCTCTGTGAAATTATTGCAGAGTTTCCACATTTTAAGTATTAGTTTACAGTATCGGTTAACTAACCGATACCGATATTATCGTAAAAAAAAAACATATAAACCATAAAATATAAATATTATTAATCAATTGCTTCCTTCATTTAGTTATCATTTATGCAATGCTATACACATCTATATTTTTTGTCTATTATGCCAATTTCTGTTTTTGAGGCTATGCCATTTACCCACAAAGTCATCACAACCCAGATAGTTTTTATTATTTCCTGATAGGTAAAACCTAAAAGATAATAACAAGAAAAGGAAATAGATTATTATCAAAATATGAGGTATAGGTCTGTTTGTTTTTGGTTTATTTTTTTAGGAAAAATAGAGCGAAACAGAAACAAATCCACCATGTTTAAATTTTAGATGTTTTTAATGTTTGAAAACCAAGCTTTTAAATGTTCCATTCCATCACGGTGAGATTCAATTTTAGTGCTTGCCTTCATAAACAATTTGCTCTTATACAGAGCCCTGCTATGGGATGACTTTATAAATATCTGCAGCAAACTGGCAATCAGAGCCTGCTTGTTGAGACCACAGTAAGAGCCTGCCAGAGGAATTTTCAGTTGCTAGGGGATATGTTACACATGCAGCATTTGAAACACAGTTTGTTTCTGTTGTAACTACTGTAACACCTTATACATATTCATTATTGGATTCAAAACAGGAAAATTGCTTGTTTGTTTCTATTGTTTTACGTTCATGCTGGTAGCTGGAAGGTAATGATACTGACAAAGAAACAGTTTAAAACTATAGACTGTAAAACAGAAAAAAAATGCACACAGTTTATTGTCTCAATATCACTTGGTGAACTAACAAACTATAGGGAGCTTTTGCTTGGTCTACAAAAACATTATAAACCAATCCAAATAATTCCTTATTTTCTCAAAATTTTTCTGTTTGTTGATTGTCTACAGTGTTAAAAACAGTCTAATAAATTATTCATATGTTGACAAAGTATTTGTGATCTAATTTGAGACTTCAAAATAATAACACATTTTAACATCTAACTACTTAACAAATATTTAAGTCAAATCAACTAAATCAGATTGTTTTTTATTGAAGTTGTAACTGATAAAATAAACAATATATTTATATACATCTTATTTAATATAGCAATATCTGCTTTTTGTGGTTCTTTGCAAGATTGTCTTCCTCTGTACAACTCCTATATTTTGAAATGCACAAGACAAAAAAAAACATGGAATTGCATATTTATTTCTCCAATTAACTTAGAATTGCCCATTAACCTCACATCCGTGTCACTGAATCTCAGGAGCAAAAGAGACATAGGGGAAAAGCCTTCTGGCAGTGTGCTGCCACCCTGGTTTGAGCATTAACAAATGAAAGCTCTCTGGTATATTGCTTATGGTAAATTTGGCATGAAAGGGTTAAACATCGCCCCTAATTTTACTTTTCAAAATGAAAAAGTGAAGATAAACAGAACTTCTGTCAAGCTTTACTTCACACCCCCACTTGTGTACTTAAAACCAATGTGTGTTTCAGATGCAGAATTTTTAAATTAAATGCATTTGTTTGTCAGGATCTCTTCCAAGCTCAAAGGGTTAGTCATCACAGGCTCATACACTGGTTCCTGAGTCATATTCTGACAGAACAGGGTAGATAAAGCAAAGCTTGTTTCCTCTTTTCCCAGTTACTTTTTTCTTGACTTCATTTCAGAATCTCATGTGGTTTGGAAAACATAATAAAGGCTCAGGAAAAGATGACCTTGCTGCAATGAGAATCTGAATAGACCCCCACTGAACATCAATGTGTGTGTGCAACACTGAAACCCCAGTCATCTGAAGTATGTTCCACAAAAAAACACATTAGGTGCTTTTCTTAATGTGTTCCTGTAATATTGTTTTGTGAAGGTTTTCTTATATGTGTTGGAATAAAAAAAACTATAAAAAAAACATTTAAAAATGCCTAGAACCAAATCTTTGTTGGTATATTTTCAACTTCTTTTTTTCTCCTAAATTAAAGCTCGTGCATCTCACAGTTCACGTTTCCCCCCAAAATGACCTTCTTTATTACTATGTTAATCATGGGTTCTCTGTGATTAAAAATAATTCTTATTCATATTTAGTACCACAAGGGAAGTAAGTTGTTTTGTATCCTTGCACAAAACAGTTTAACATTACATTTAGACTAAGGTTTGGGTGCAAATGAATATACAAGGTAATAAGCATGTTTGAAACAAACATTTTTAATGATTTAATAGTTATTTCCTTGTGCTGTAGAGGATGAACAACAATGAACACAACAATTTGGATAAGAGAGAGCATTATGTGCAGGAATCTAAAGGGAATGAGGTCAGTGATCCATTGAACAGGACAAAGAAGCCCTTGACAAGATGCTGGGACAGAGCTGCACCTCTGCCTGTCACATTGTTCCGCATTGGAGGGGTGCTAATACTGTACGGAAGACCCGGCATGCGTTCAAACAGTTCCACAATGAGTCTACGCCCAGCCCAAGACCAAACGAGCCTAGCATGCCAACTGTGCAGAGATAGGAAAAGTAGCGGAACGGCGGTGTCTAACACAAGTGTGTAAAAGCAAAACCACAAGAATTCCCATGAGGTGCAATACGCAGAGTAAAAGTGGATAGTTTCAGTTCAGGCTACTGTATGTAAGGCTGTGTGTGTGTGTGTTTCAGTTATGATTTTACAGTCTGTGCAGACAATTTTCTTTTGGATTATGAACTGATCCCACTCGATGCTATGTTGACAGATAAAGTTGTACTGTGAGCACTCTCTCTATTTGTCTTTCAGGCCAGAGGTGACTAATAGAAATTTGCTCCTGACAATAAATGTCAATTGACATCTTTGCTGGATAGACAGGACTAATAAATAGTATATAAAGTAATATTCTGAAGAGATGTTTGTAAGAGACAAACGTTGACAGGTATGACCACAGATAGTGACATTAACAGAACATGATAAAGAATTCTGAGCTTACACCCAAACATTGGTTTCAGAATTAAGTGACTTTTTGACCTGACAACAGAATAAAGTTAGACATTAAATTAAAATAGGAATAATACATTTGATTTACTTTTAAAAGTCAACTGCTGGAAAACTCAAAAGATGAAAAATAGGTTGTGCAGATTAAAGGTTATGGTAATGTATTTGCCATATGTTACACTGTTCGGTTGGGTGCAGAGTAATAAAAGTGCACAGCATGATTTGAAAGCTGATATGTGGTCACACATTTGAATAAAAATGCTTATCCAGTTTTTCTTTTGTTAACCTGAAGTCTTAGTGGGTTCTTGTTTTCTTGCAAAATCACCTGAATTTAGCCAGTGTTAGGTGCTGATTTACAACCTTGTGAATACTTTTAATATTAAATGTTTCTAACCTTTTTTTATCAGACAGGAAGCATCACTAACATCTGGTGAAATGAGTCGAGACTGTGTGAAACTTTAAAAGTTGACATTTTTTTCCCATTTGAAACTCTTCACAGCAGGGTACAAGCTTTCGAAGACATAACAAATATGAAAGAACAACTGCCAAGAGTGGTGAAATTATCGAAAGGTCACACTTCAGTCTCTGCACCAGTCACTCATTCTTCTTTGAAAAAGCATGCACCTGCAGAAACAAGCCACAAGTCACAAATTAGGGACGATGCAATCTGTCTACAGACAGAGCAGCAACTCAGGAGGTAGTAAAGAGTCAGCACCTTGCTCATTGACATTTCAGCTGAGTGGATATTGGACTACAGAGAGACTTCAATCTAGGGCCTCTGGCAACTGGTCCCTCTCTTTAAAGATTGAACCCTCCCTTGCCTGGTCAGTGCTTCTGCTTAAGGCGTTTGTAATAAGATTAACAAGTATACACTTGCACATTTGCCCTGAGTTTAATGGCAGTCAACCTAATTTCACTAAAACTTAAAGTTCCTGTCTTTGTTTGATGCAGACACCCATTATGGGACCTAAGAGCAGTTACCACTAACAAGTCACAGTAAAATGAGCCATTAAGTGATCGTTTTATCCATGCAGGTGAAAAGTTCACACCAATAGTGGATGTATAAGGGATGCTCTTATTTTTATTAACCCATTAAAGACCTGAGCTTTACCCTTATATGTTGCATTTCAGCATACTCTCAGCAGCGTAATCATAAATAACAAAACACACGTTTCTTGACAAGTTGTCATTAAAAGGAAATTTTGTTTGCATGTTTTGTATTTTACTTAAATGCAGCAAGCTCCATTCTTTATTTTGACAAAGATGAAAAAAGTTTAGTAAAGAAAAAAAAAAAGGTTATTTTTTTATTTATTTTTTGCTTTTGTCCTGATCCTCATTTGCACAGAATTTTAGGCTCATTGTAGTGACACCAAAGCCTAAAAGACGCACACACCAAAACAAACAGGAAGTCTTTTGCATATAAAATTTGTGTATACAATTTCTGTGGTTACTTCTAGTCAAGAAAATGAAAAATCTAAGTTAAACATAACATTTTCAGATTTTTAGAGAATGTACAGAATGATAGAATTTGTGTCTTTGGACTTCAGGTCAGTTTGTGTTTCTGACAAGTCATACTTCTACATCTTTGGTCAATGAAGCCGTCTGCCCCAGGTCTCTTTGTATTCACCTCCACCCACATTGTACTCGTCCCATTTCAGATCCACTTTGGCAGCTACTCCAGCATACTGAACAACACTTCTGAAATGTACTGACAAATGAAACTGTCATCAGTAGTGGCGGTTCTAGCATGAAAGGTGGTCTGTTACTCTTGACTCTTGATACTTTTGGTTTGTGCATGTAGCTTCCAATAAATCCTTCTCCCAGAGTCTATCAATGTGGAACTTCTTACTTCTATAAACAAAGCTGCTCTTAGCTTAAATTTCTCTTTTGATTTGCTCCACAAAAACTGCCAGATCTTCTCATCCATGTTGTGCTTCTTAGTTAAAGTTGTTGCTAAATGTGCTATTGTTCTAATATTTTCATGATAGTCCACATAAAGATACACAGCCTGTTCAGGATTTAGCTATTTCCCACTCAGAATTACATTTCATGACACTAAATGGAGTCCGATTGATATCAAACAGTTTGTTAAATAGGTTCCTTTGTCTATTTCTGTACAGAGATGGGATACAAGGCAGTTATTAGTTTGCCTCTTTGGGACACTTTGTATTTTGAAAACCAGCCATAATTCAGGATGTCACGTTAATTTGAGGGACAAAAAAAAAAAGAAAACAATTTTGATCTACCCTGTCCTTCTCTATATGTGACACCTTCTCTGCAACAAGCAGGGGGCGCCTGAGCAACACTGGGGAGCATCTACTCGCTGGATGGACGGGACTCACAAACAAGAGTTAACATTTCATTGGGACACAAATATCAGTTTTTTTTTTTTTTTTAAAGAGTAGAGATTCTTATTCCTCTGTCAGCCAACATTAAAAACAAACATATCCAGCATCTGTGGCTGCAGTTATGCACTGCGACTGAGCATTTACATGCACACATGGGAGTGCTTGCTCTGTTGTTTTGGGGCTATTCATCCAAAATATATTAATGCAAATTAAAACCATTACCAAAAAATGAAATAATATTGACTCTGAAATAAACTGCATGATCGTGGACACTGGTGAAGACAAAAAGTGCATAAGTAGGTAATTTGCTGTTTTAACTGTTTTTTATTATTATGGTGCAAAATGAAACTCTCTGAGTGTAGCTGGAGATATGACTTGACCAGCACCAAATTTGATAATTTTTTTTTTATATGTTTCAATATTTTTCCATGTTGGACTGCATGGTGGCACATTTGTTAACAAGAAGGTCCAGGGTTTGACTTCCTGTTTGGCAGTTTCACTATGGAGATGAATGTTCTCCCTGCGCATGTCTGTGTTTTCTCCAGGGACTACAATTTCTTCACACATACCAAAAAATGATGCCTGTTAAGTTAACTGGTGACTCCAAATTGGACCGAGGTGTGAGTGTGAATTGTGTCTCATGATTGACTACAGATTTGTTTAGGGTGTCTCGCCCAAGCACAAGCCCCACGGTGGATGGATGCATGGATGGATGGATGGATGGATGGATGGATGGATGGATGGATGGATGGATAGATAGATAGATAGATAGATAGATAGATAGATAGATAGATAGATAGATAGATAGATAGATAGATAGATAGATAGATAGATAGATAGATAGATAGATAGATAGATGGATAGATAGATGGATGGATAGATAGATAGATAGATAGATAGATAGATAGATAGATAGATAGATAGATAGATAGATAGATAGATAGATAGATAGATAGATAGAATATTGACATGTTTTTGTTACATGTTTTACCTGTTATGCAGCACATAATGTCACTCCTGAGGTGCTTTTAAGGTATGAAACAATAAAAAGTAGGTACAATATGTATTTTTTATTTTTTGGGGTGTTCTACTTGGCGATCTTGATGAGTGCCAGCTGAGAAAATAAAATAGAGCTCTTAAGAAATGTGCACTCTTAATTTACAAAATGCTTGTTCAGTATTGTTATCCAGACCCCAAATTTTAAAACTTGAGTTCTTTTTAAGACGGCACAGGGGGGAATTCTGAGTTAAGCTTGAGAGCTCAATCAAACAGAGTATCATTACATAACACACCTCACCACTTTAAACCAGAAACATTTGAACAAAAAGCTTTGATTTGCTTTCAATCAACATTAGCTATACAGTATGTTTAATATGCTTACCTCAACAGAAAATAGACGTGATTTTTGTAATTATGACATAAGAAGTTTGAGACCATCCAAAAAATGTAACAACCAATTGTTACTATTTTGTTCAATTGTATCTTGTTGAAGTTAATACGGTAGTTAGATCTAAAATGTTGTTTAGCTTGATTTCATAGTTTAGACTTTCCTATAACTTGCTGTTCACAGCTATTAGATGTAAACTGAAAGCAAACTAAATTATAGAACAATTTTCTGAAACATAAATATCTAAAAACATCTAAGTTTCCTGAAATGTTTGCACTTTTATAGGCATCTACCAACATGTTGGCAATGGCATTATTTTTTGAATGAAATAAATGTAAAGTGTTATAAAAGAGCTATGTTGATTAAAATGATGCAGTATTTGTCTACAAATATAGAAACACAAAGAAGAAATGGGTCTGTATCATTGAGGTATTTCAGAGTTTAACATGAAGCCTCTAATTTGTTATAATTACTGTTACATTATCAGATTTTGACCCAAAAAAAAAAACAAAACACTGAGACTCAAACTTAATGCAATAACTGAGCTCAGATATTCAGAATGAATTCAAAAGTTCACAAAATAAAATATATTTTTGCTTAGTTTATGATAATATACAGGTAAAAAAGTAATATGTTCAAATGAATCAGCATCTCATTTCAGTCAGATTTAAATATTTTTCTTCCTCACTCCTTTTTCTCCTGCAGTATTTGTGCCTTCAAGGAAGGCAAGAGGTCAAAGGACACTCCTCTGGTGAAGTTCTGGGTCTCTCTGCCTCAGGTGTCTGAGCAGAACGCAGGTGTTGCTGAACTCTGCTCACCAAGCGCTGGTACGTGCAGAAGGTTGCTGCAAAGGTTGAAAAGGGTAAAAGGTTAGAGCTTTTCAAAAAAGATCTAATATAGCATTGCATTTTTAAAAACTTTATTTGGAGATATATTTGAACATATTCAATTTATCAGATTTTTATATGTATAACATAAAAATGAAATATAAATCTCCAAAATCTGCACCCAAGTCAAATGTCAGTAATATTTATTTAGCAATGAAGGAACTATGACAATAAAATGATATGAATTATGAGGACTTAAACAAAAAACAATTGATATAGCATATAAGGATAATAATAACAAAAAATGGCTTTAATTATCTTTTTCTATAAAAGTAAACTTTGGTGTGTTAAAACCCTTTTTATTTTTCTCCACCCCATAGTACCAAATGCTTGTTCCTGTCCAGGGTCATGGGGCGGTGCCTAGGTGTGGTTACTGTATAATTATATAGATATTCTTTTATTGCTATCCAATAAACAGTTCATACTTTCTAGAATGTTCTTACAAATATTGAATTGTTTGCTATAAAGATCAACTGTATGAACCAAGTTCACAAAGACAACCTGAACAAAAAGTAGGACCTTGTAACATTTAACACTGGATGAAGAACAACCCATTAATGGGTCAAATGGAGACACAAATGCAAACTCCAGCTCATCTGATTGATGGAGGCATGTGAGCGTATGGCAGTAATTCTAGGTGAGTCTACATCTTTCTGATATGATAAAAGCCTGAAAGAGGAATTTTAAGCCGTAACCTTCAAAGCAACTTCTACATCTGGCACTTTGTTTTCTTTTTCTTTCTTTTTTTTTTTTTTGCTTTGGTGAGCTGGTGACCTGAAGTAAATCTTTTTTTTTTAAATTATTTCTACTGAAGTCCTTATTGATTAATATTGCTATGAGGACAATGCATACTTTACCATTCTACCTATGTTCATATAAATGATGACGTACCACTCATTTCTTTTTCATTTGTATTTGGTTCTGTGAGAACAGGAAAACAGCTGTCCAATGTACAGAAGAAAATATTCTCCAAAATAAAGCAGAAGACAAGGTCCATGATTAAACATAACACTAAATTACTGAAGCTCATGAGTATAAAACATAAACCCTAATGAAACCAAAGACTAAAGCATTACTTATTTTAAGCGTGTCCACCCAGAGTCCGACTACTGAGTCTTGAGACAACAAATTTGGTCGGTGATGCTGTAAATATTTAAATGTTACTTCCTCA
This sequence comes from Pachypanchax playfairii, assembly GCA_006937955.1. NCBI lineage: Eukaryota > Metazoa > Chordata > Actinopteri > Cyprinodontiformes > Aplocheilidae > Pachypanchax > Pachypanchax playfairii. Next base: position 5,399,186 of record SSNP01000015.1, on the reverse strand, counting down.
CTCTCATATATATATTCTTATTTTTTAACTTAAAGTTTTTTTTTTAAATAAGAAACGGACTCGTTTTAGCTTCAAACCTCAATGAGCCTCAAAAGCTTCAACTTTCATCTTCTGCTCCTTTTTCCAGTCTTGTTGTCGTTTTGTCATTTTTTTTTCTTTTATCAAAACACACGAGTTTCAGCCTTGTTTTTATGACTTTTTGACTTAGTTTTTTCTCAAAAAGTCCCCACTGAGCGCAGTTAGGCAGCAAAGACAGTGACAGGTTAACGTGCACCTGACTCACACGCTCACAGGATGTTCGGTTGTATACAAAGCCCTTTTGACAAAAGCCTTCTGTGCTTCCATAGCTATGAATATAAGCCACATTTTGGAAAAGCCTCTGTCCTGCAGAGGGGAGATTTAAAATAAAATATAGTCATAAAAAAATGTTGGACATTATCTCAGTCTGATGAGGGACATGGGATCAAAACACTGTACAGTACTGCAGCAATAGGGACACCTGTAGCCCCAGAGTCCACATCCACATACAGCTAAACATGAGTGGAATTTCTCTTCAAGCTTAAGTATACAAATTCACTCTGACAGAGATTCATAAAATACAACCTTACATTTGCATGGTTTTATAAATCTGGCACATTTTTTGTGTCCACACACAATTTTAGTCATGACCTACTCTAAGTGTAATGTCTCTGGCCCCAGGTGTCCTTTATGCCCGCCACCTACAGCCACTTAGTGATTGTGTTTTATCGAGTCATATAATAAATGAGCTTTGTGAAAGTAAGCGTGTCTGTTCCAGTGGGAAAAGCCTTTTAAATGGAGGAGATCAACTGCTTGTCATTACACTAGTGTCTGTGGTTGCTGGGCAATGAATTTTCTACATGGATGAAAAATCGCCTGCAACAAAAAAAAAGAAATGGAATTTGGTTCTACTATATCCATTATTCTGCAAGTGTTTTAAGACTTTGTGCAAATAAAATATTACCATGTTCTTTAAAAAGTAGATGTTCACAAATGAATAAAGTATATCAACAAGTTGAATATGTAATAAGTAAAATAAAGTAAGGGAATTTCTCATTATTCAAGCATTTTATCTGACAAAATGGCCAGAGAAGGAGGCTTAAAACAGGCTTTGTCACAGGTTTGTCTTTGTTTATGATGATTTTATTTAAAGACAATTAAAAAAAAAAAAAGGTTACATTTCTATTGTAGACTTTTGGTGGCAGTCTGTGGCAGTTGTTTCCAAAACTGGGAGATCTTGAAATTATCTCCAGGAATGAAAAAAACAACAATAATTAAAAAATATATATGAAAAATATATATTTTGACTATAATTTATATAAAAGGTAAAAAACATTCAGATTTGAATAATACTAGCTTTAAAAAAACACGGCTGTTTGAAAGTGTCATACATTTGTTTGAGTAGTAAATTACAAATTATAGTTGTTTTCAGTAAAACTGTGGTCTTAAATCAGTTTTTTTAAAGCTAAAATTGTCAAGTTCAACCAGTTTTTGATATTGTTGTTTTGTTGTGTTTGGGAACATCTTGTCTAGTAGTCTTGGATTGATCAGAATCTGGTCTTTTTGCCCTTTTTTTCAAGGCAGATCTGTTCCAGAGATTAAAGAGTGTGTTTGTCTGACCTGCGTTTTCAGTTAACAGAGAAACACCACAGTAGAAATGTTATTACGCTACAGTTGCTGCTGTATGACATGATCTGTCCTGTTGCTGTCAGGAGCCGTGAGGAATACATTTGTGGAGGGACGGTGGAGATGGGGGTGTGTGGGGTCATTGTTGCAATAAATATTTCCCTTACATGACCACTCTTCAGTGTCTCCATTCTTAATAATTTACAGCTAATACCAGCTTTCTGACACAAGAACAGGGCAGGGAAATTTTCTGGTCTCTTTATATTACGACAGTTGTCTGAGGCCAATTTGTTACCCGTCACATATTTTATTGAAGAGATGCCCATGGGAACCTCTTATCTGATGGACGCTTTCCAACAGCTTTGTGCAGACTAAAAGGCTTGGAAAAGTCAAGCATTTACCTCAGCCCAGAGGTTTGGGATGGGTCTTTGTTTGTGGGAGCTCAAAGGCTTAGAAAGGCCAAATGCTTATCATAGACCAAAAGACCTTTAAGGCCACCTGCTCACAAAATAAAATCTGTTTTGTGATTTTGTGGCTGGTGAGTAATGCTGCTTTGAGCTAACAAAAAAGACATCTACTCTGTCTTTAAGTCACACTGGGGATTTGTGTACCTGCCTCTTTTACCATTTTAACTGTCATTTTAAACCTGTTGAGATTCTATTTATAATAAAAATATGCAACTAAACACTACCTTTATTTGTGTCTCAACCACAGCTCTCTATTTCCTTTACAAGCTTGTTACATAAAAAAAAAATGTACATCTATCTCTTGTAAATTCTTTAGCAAAAATGTCTTCTGTAAATGATCTTACATGAAGAGCAGTTGCATATCTGCATCCCCTCCTTGATTTCAAGGTTGCTTGCCGGCATGTGTGGTATTTTTCCCTGATCAAAGAGATACCCAGACTGCCCTCCAACCTGGTTGTCATGGGAACAAATGTCACATGACCTAAAGTGAGACAAACTTTGGATGAGAGAGGATTGGCTCTCTGGAGGGCGTCAGTCCCCTTTCTCAATTCATCTGACATGGTTACCTAGGAAACAAGACTGTGAGACAGGAAGCTGAGAGGAGATGTAAGCTCTTGTTTGTTTGGATAACAGCAAAAGAAGCTGCTTGTACTTTAGACATCTAGAGGGTAGGCTATTAACTTAAAGATCTTAAAACATGCAGAGGAAATGCCCACGTAGCTGTCGGTCTTTCAGTCTCTTTATCGGTCTGTATCTTATATACCTGCCTGTAGTACTCGATAGAAGAGTGAACAAAACAAACTAACCAGGACTGCTTTAAAGAGTAGAAAGTAGAAAGTGATTCCCTTTAGATCAAAGATGTTAATTATTTAACATCCAACAATAGGGTTAATGGGTTAATGAGGGAGGATGTTGATGCTCCCAGCAGCCTTACATGACTGATGTTCACATTTTATATTGATGGCTCAGAGAATGAGCCTGACAGTCTCTCAATAACAGTGACAGCCCATATACTGATGGAGGGCGGTAATCACTTTGCCTTGGGATGTTTTACAGGTCCCTCTGGCTGTCAGTCATCTCCAACCACAGCCGGTGTCTGGGTCCTGGTGTTAACCTATCTCCATGATACTGGTGCCGATGGTTGAGATAATATGAGTAATAACTCAGATTGGTGTCACGCAGCAAGAGCACTCAGAACAATTGTTTATTTATTTATCACCTGTGCTCTCATCTTGTCAGATAAAAGAGCATTTATTTCAGTTCTCTCTGCCAAACAAAACAAAACTTCATGGTAGCTTGACACTGTCACATGACATTGTCACGTGGAAATTATTTTCTCACGCATTCGGCTTGCTGATGTTGCTCACGGAGCAATAGACCACTTACCTGCTGAGTTTATTGTACGAGGATCAGGATGGGCATGTCATAAAGAAAAGCCTGAATGCTTTCTTAGACTCATTCATCTCCCCTCTGTTCACAAAGAAACACCAGCAGACTCGACAGCAAGCCGAGCAAAAAGAACACCCTAATATTGTACATAAATTACATGTTTTCTGTTTGCAAGCGCCAGCTCAATAATCAGTGACCCAGTTATTTTAATTGCTTACCGACAAATAAAAAAAAAACAAAAAAAAAAAGGAACTAAATTGCACCGCGTTGTTCCTGCAACAGCCTCTTGAAGAGGGGTCTCTCCATTAAATTGTATGCGATCGAGGCATTCTCTCACGTAAAGTCATGAAAGAGAATATATTAGCAGCCTAATATGCAAGACAGAGGCTTGTGGGAAAACAGGTTAAATTCAAAGAATAATTTAAACACATTTTGACACAGTAATAGAAAAGAAGAAAGAAACCTTTCTAGGTTTTTTTAGGTCTTCTGTGAAGCTATAAAGAATTGTCTTCATTTTTTGCTTTAATTATGAAAAAATATCATTAAAATATGAGAAATATTTTCAGAGAGATACAATCTTAAAAAAAGAAAAACAACTTCTGGTTTCAAACATTCATTTCACACAAACCAAGCAACATATAATATTTAGCTATTTAGATTTTTAGATGTTGTAAAATTTTCTAAACTTCCTAGGTGGTTCAAAAACGGCTTTTTTCACTGTGGATCATTAATGTAGTTAATATCTCTACAGACGTATATACCTGACCACTGAATGTAGCATGTTAATGAGTTATTGTTCTTTTGGTTCTGCAGGAGTCCACAAGATCTCAGTCGATCCTGCTCTTGGTCATTACCAAAGCCACAACATTTTAGAGGTTTTGGATCACATCTGTTGATTCACACCCAACGCAGCAGAGAAACAGGTGCTCAAAGGTCTTTGGGTCTGAATCACAAACTGTACAATCTCTTCCATATTCATCATTATTGATTTTGCAGGATTACGTCCATTTGTTTCTTTCATTGTATTGATTTAAAGTCAGTAATATTTTCTTCTTAGTGGTTGAATTTAGTACAAAATTTGGACAATATAGCAAATGGTTATTTTTAAAACATTTCAAGTTGCCCTTTCTGTGGATGTTGCAAAAGTCTTACTATTGTTCCATGTGCTTGTTATTACCCATCGTCAACAGAAAAAAGGATGAGCAATTATATTTTGGCCTATTTGTCTGTGTATTCCAAAATATTTCATTATCCATTGGATACATTTTAATGAAACTCTCTGAAAGTAATTAGGTGTTAATCCACCACTGGTGACATTTTAGAGTCAATCCGATTTACAAATGTGCCACAGCTAATCAATATTACCAAACACAAACATGTCTGTAGACAGTATATTGAATTAAGTGTTATTGTTGTATAGCTGAGAATCATTTTAAACACACATGTTGAGAACATCACAAACACAAGATCACACACCTTATTTTGATGTGATGAAAACAGTTACAATACCAGCATTTATAAACAAAATCTGATCTTAATTCATATTTTTTTTTCATTAAAGGGGAGGAATATGCATTAGACCTTTGATTTTCACTGCTGTTTCCTGTCACTCCCTGATGAAGGGAAAAGATGAGGCATCATTGACTACGTTTACATGCTGTCACTATATGGTCAGATCAAGGTTTCATTCAGAATAATCTGTTTACATGTGTGAGCAGAGAGAGTTACTCCTGTATACATGGAGCACGGTTTGAGTCTGTACGTACTGACAACCTTCAGACGTAATATGTGTCATTTCTGTAACTTTTCAGTCACCTTCTTGTAAATCTCACTATCTCAGTACTTTCTGCCATATACAAAATACTTTATATTGTTATATACATCATTTTCACCACACTAATAATGAAAGTGGCTTCCTTCTTGCTCCAAAAGTGTGGTGCTGTGCTGCGTCTCGCCATCTTTACCTCTACTTCCTGTTTACTTCTGCACGTGAGGTTCCTCTACCGTAAAGACCAAGATTACTTGTGAATAGAACATGCACAAAACTCAAATTAATGTTCCTTTTGATGTTGATATGTTGATACACGTTTACCTGACCAAACACTCATGTTAGAAAAAGTTTACCTCAGGTCTCTTAACCAGTTTTTAAAAACCTGGTTATGAACATACAGTATTTGGGTTTTTGCAAGTACATGGCCGTGTGTAACCGGGTTTTTGCTACTACTACATACTACTGCATGTAAACGCAGTCATTGTGAACATCTTGACGTCATCTCTTCTTGTCACTCACTTAAGAGCAGTTAAAAGCATGAATTCTTTAGAATGTTTTAAGAATACTTGTATTTTACTGAAACCCATTGACTGAGTGGCATTTCAACTGGTTGAAGTAGCAGATTTAGAAGTTCTGAGGCTCAGTATATCTAACTATGTTGTATAACTTCCATTTGTTTAAATGTCACATGTTCACTGTACAAATTTGTATCAAACATGTGACAGTTGAATAAAATGTTTTAACATAATTTCTGATGTGAAACCACTGAGCAGTGCTGTGAACCAGTAACTGAATAATGAAATGGTGTTGCTTCCTTTACTTCATCTGGCAATCAATGTGCTCAATTTAACTCTTTGGAAAAGGACCATCACATGACTTAAGCAGCTGCACAACATTTCAATTAGTTGGCAATTTAAGATTTAACTCACAGCTTTTCATTAGTACGTCACATTTGTTTTCACTCGTTTTCTTTTGGTTGACTTCTTTATTCTGTGAAGTTAATGTGTTAAAAATAGTGAAGTGCTGCAGTTACATCCTTCTGCTCAGCGGCGATGAGGAAAATGTTATTCTATATATTCTATGTTCACAAAAAGTGGATTCTGTTGGTATTTTTTAGGTCTTTCTCAGTGTTCTGTCAAACCAGGAAGGGAGGACGTGACAGAGATGCACAAACTGTGCGTGGAGCTTTGAGAGTCTGCAGTGCTCACAGCAGGGAGAAAGGCACAGGTGGGCATGGCAGGACTGTGAAGGCCCCCATGTGAGCAGCAGTTTGTTTTTGTGAGAAACTGGTCTGATCTAGAGGGAAGCTTTGATGTAACTCAAATGAATAAACTCATTCAATTCACCAGTTTGATATCTTTTTTTTTTATTACAATCTAACTTTTCTTTTTGTATTTTACACCTTTGAACACTTGTAAGAGATGTTTCTCTTCTCTTTTTTTAGGAGTTATAATTATCCAAAACTAATAAACTGTTATTAATTAGACAATATAAGTAACACGAGGACATGTTATATTCATTTGTATGATCAGTTTTTAGGAGGAAACTTATTGTATACCAAGTCAATATTATGTTGATCGACAATTATTTCCCCCAAAATAATATTGCTGTACCAGGTCTGTTCATCAGTTTATGGATGCAGATTTCTGGGTATTTTTTAAGTTTGAGTAAACAATCCAGCAGCATGAAACTTCAGCCTTTTTCTTTAACGCAAACCTCCAGTTCTTTGATTAATTATGATTTGCTTAATGTCTCTGGTTTTAATTTTTCTTATCCAAATCTAAGTTGAATAATAATTTAATTTTCTTGTTTGTTGGCTTGCTATTTGAGTCAAATAATAACGTGAACCTCTAGCATTGTAAAATCAATTTTGTTTCAGTAACATCATTTCTGAGTAAATGTAATCAATTAGAGTAACATTTGTTATTGTTTCCTTAATATAACTGCTCTTAAACATGCAGCAAGTGACTATTGAACACTAATGGAAGCCATATATTTATGCCAGTGTCAGAGTGTTAAGTCTCCTCCATCAATCAAAATGTAAGCAGCACTCAAAACACTTAAGTTATGTTTGGAGCTGGCTCCTTGTAATAAATACACCTTGTGGCATTTCATCATTAATAAGCAATGTAGCAATCCAACACTAGCTCACATTTACTGTAACTTGTAATTTGGTACAAGACTGCTGCTACAGGTAATTATTTATAACATGAGGTGAAGCTGATTAGGAGTTTTTTCTCCTTTAGTTAAAACTCAGTGAAGCCCATTTTTCTTTTTTGTTTGTTTTGTTTTCTTTTGGTGCATATGCTATACAGGGAAAACTAACAGTGCGTAGATAACAGAAACGTGCCAGTCCAAACTTTATCAGACATAACTGACATTTGCAACCTTTATCACGCTCCCTCCAGGCTTTGTGTGAAATAGTCCGCATCTGGATTCTGGCCTGTGACATTTAGACAACATTTGGCACAATATCAGTGGCCATTAGAACACCGGCTGCGGACATAAAATGCATCCTTTTGCATTTGTTTTGACAGATGTCAAAGTAGAAAATCAGTAAGCGGGAAATTAACCAACTAAAAACTGCGAACACCAAAAAATAATGAGACAAATCACCCCTGGTAACCAAAGATCATATTAATTTCAAAATGTTTGAAATCGGAGCTTGATGGTTAGTTACACGAATCTATGGTAAAAGCCATGCTGACACGTTTTTGATGGACTTTGTAATCAATTTCTCCAGCGCAAGCAAACGTAATAATAACATCATCAAGTGTATGGTAATTATAGCCGCAGGCTCTTCATTGATCTTTCTGGGCAAAGGGGGTGATCCCCTTTCAGAGGAGGAATAATAGCTAAACCTTTAACATGGACGTGAATCAATAAACCTGCAGGATTTCAACCTTAGTTGTGAAATGAGCCCCACCAATGGGTGCTCATTACACCGAGCCAAGAGGTCATGAAATTTTAGCATTGCTTTCTCCCTCAGAAACCCGGTGCGTTAAGAAAATAGTTATGTTGTTTGATTTGTGATGAGCTGATTGTCCTTAATATTAATTACATCCAGAAAACCAAGAAGGCCTGTGTAGAAATGAATAATTCATGATTGTTTTTGAACCAGCCTTGTGAAACGGTTATTCATTAAATAATGTATGACTCTGTGTCTTTGATAATAGGGTTTGCATTAGAAATAATAGGCCTTCATTGGGCAGATTCTTGCCTGAGCGAGTCGTTGTTGGAGAATCGATTTCCCTAAAACCCCTCATGCCAAAAGACATTATTTAGCATTGTCTAGGATCTGGATCTCTTGTGCTATGGTTGAAGGTAAGGGATATTCCCTTAATCATATAGCTATACAGAAAACTGATTATTTCCATAATGATGAGAAACTGATAAAGATGGAGATCAATGAGTTCAACATTTATAACTACATGCAATCATGGGAAACAGTGCTTTGAAAATGAATTCGGGCCTCTGTTGAAGGAATTCATAGAGCATATATTAACATCCATTGAATATTTCCTCGTACTAAGTGGCGAGAGCATGAGGGTAATCTGTAAGGCCTATAAAATTTACCCAAGCATGTAATCACACAGAGAGATGAAGGACTTATTTTGATGAGTGTTTAATTAAAGAAAAGAATCCATATATATTTAAGCATGCATCAAAACATGTATTCTGAATATAGATTATGTGCTCACAGGTAAATGCATAATAAACTGAGATCAAGGTGCATATTTTCAATGGATTTTGGTTTTGATTGATGCAAAGAGAGTCAACTTGTATGTTTAATTTCCCTTTTTATTTTGACACTAGACAGAAGTATTGAAGATCTGAGCAAACTGAGATAGAAATAGAAGGATTACCATGGGAAATTTATACATTTTATATATTTAGATCCTCTGATACAAACAACACGATGAAGCATTGATCATTGTGATTGTCTCGCAGTGATAGGGGTGAGAAAAAAAGAGGTCTGACACAAATTTCTGTCAAAATTTGACACAACTATTGAGTCATCAGGCTCAAATTCTCGACTGCACATGCATTCACTGGTTGAACTGATTCATTTTCTTCAGTTATTATTTCAAAGCTGAAATTAATCACATGGAGGAAAATAATGACTACACCTAATCATAGACTTCTGCTCCTTGCTCAGCAATAATTACAGTCAGACTGGCTACCCAACTGTATGATTTATGACAGAACATGATGGATATTAATGGATTTTGTAATTGGTGCATGTATTTATGAAAATAGCTGTCTAATTCTGATTAAATAATAATAAAAAAAGATGTCAAGTAAAGCAAAATGTGTCCTAAGATTGACCAGCTAAGCAAGTGTCAATATTTCCATATCAGATTGACAAACTGCCATGCCAAATCAAATCTGTAAAGTTTTCTTTTTTTTAATTCAGTTAAACTTTGTACTTTAAACTTTATACTGTTTATCTTGGCTTTTTTATTTTGGAGGGATGGGGGGTGTCAAACTACTGTCAAGATCTTTTCCATAAACTCCACCTTAAGTTTTATATGGTCTCTTTTACATTGTTAGATTCAACGTGTGTCTTGTACAAAAACTGGGCGTAAACTGTTTTTCTGCTACAACAGCATTTGGGTTGTTTGTTAACATTTATATATTTTTTTCTTTTTGTATGCTTCATAAATCCCATTTTAAATTTGGCACAAGGGAGGGAAAAGTTGTTTGCTTTAAATGATTTCACCTCATCTGTTTTAGCCTTTGCTTATACACTTCCAACTAAACTGTAAACATTTAATATATCTAGTTATTCCTTATTTCTTTCATGATGTTATTTTTTAAAGTCATTTTCAAAGAGAATTTCAAATATTCCAATGATTGAGTTTCAAAAAGAGAAATAAAACAAATCTGGACTAAAAACAGATCCCACTGTCTTGATTTCAAGCAACAGACTTTATGTCAAAAAATTCAATGTATTTAACATTTAGATACAAATTCTAAATGGACCTACAAGTCTCTATATATTCTTTTTAATTATTTGCTTAGACAAAAAGTAATAACCTAATGAAATGAAGACAACTTTTACACAGTTGCTCTATATTAGTCACGCAAAAAAGATGAAAGGTAAATTATACCTGTCTCTTTTTAATCAGAGTATGTCGAGCAATAATCATCATGCGAGTATACTGAGTCATTTGTGCCACGTCAAGAAAAACAGTAAATGTAAATGTTTCACTTTAACATCTTAAAATTAAGCAAAATCCAACTATAAAATTTCACCCACAATGTATTTTTTAAAAATTGGGCAAATAGTAAGAGCATCTCAGGAAGGACCCGAAGTGTTGGGTCTTTTCAGGTAAAATCCACAGCTGCTTTGAAAGATGGAGTGATGCAGATCCACGGAGGCTGCTTAGCCACCAAGCTGCAGTTAAGGTGCAGCAGCGCTTCTCTCCAAAATCCCCTAAAGCTAATGTTAGTGTGGCAGAGGACCACGGTGGTCCCGACCTGCATCGGTTTGAGCTGCTGCCTCCCGCCTGCAGTTGTGCCTGTAGGCAGAGCTCTCAGAGCTGAGAAAATACTAGTGTGAGAGACGGAGGGAGAAGTCTCAGAGGAGTCCAGCAACAATGGTTAGAAAGAAGCAAATTCAGTCAGGTAGAGCTTCCAAAGCTGCTAAAAGCACTGGTGTGAACCGCAATCAGAAATTTAAAATGCTGTAAATATTAAAAAGTGACAGTTTGTCATTTAGTTCAGGATCATTTAAAACTAAACAGTCTTGAACACGAACATAATGTTTTTGTATAGAAGAGAAGCTGTTAGTTACTTGCTAAGAGCAACAAACTGGCCATTATAGACATGCATTATGCAAATGTTGGATATGTCTTGATCATGCAGTTAAACAAATACATTTCTGGACCACAAACAAAGTAAGTCAAGTACTTGAGGGCCAGTGTTTTCAGTAGGAGCAAATAAATCCTTTTGGTGTGCACCGTAACTTTACAGTGATTTTACATCCACAGGAAAAGCTGGAGGAGGAAAATCCCATAATACAAGTGCTCTAACACACACCATAGGTCTACTGCTGCACCTGTACTTGCATCAGTCAGCCTGAATGCATTTAGTGTGTCTCTATTATATCCTAGAACCACAGCTGAAAAACTGTTAATTATTATTTTTAAAATTTTTTTTATTACAAAATAATTAAAATAATTTATAACTTGGACAAAAACAAAACATATTGAGGATGTAATTTGGGGTCACATTAAGCAGCAAAATGAAAGGGGTGTTGCGTGAAAAAGTAGAGTAGCAGTAGAAAGCAAAAATAACAGCTTAACTTTTGCGTTAGTTTTCATACAATTATTACAACACCCTGCTGAATGAATACATGGTAGTTAGAAAAGTTACTCGGTGAAGAAAAACGGCATTTAAGATTCACAATTTGTTTATTTTTGATGATAACCATTAAGTCAAGTCACCAAATATTTGAACCAAAGTATTTTTCATTGTCTTTTTAACAATTTGTCAATGTATTATCAAAATAAGAGCTCCTGAGAGTGTGTAATAAAATAAGTCTACGTTCGTGTGTGGATTTGTACTGAAAATATTAAAAAAAGTCAAAAGAGTTTTAATTTTAAATTGTAACTTTTCACTTTTTTCCTCCCTCTGAAAGATGAGCTGTATTCAACCTTCAGTATACAGATGGACCAGGTCTTTATTCCCTTGAAAGGAATAAAGTAGATGTTTAAATTAATGGTTTTCCTTGTTGCACAATTTTTTTTCTAAATCGTAGACTTATTTTTGAAATATGACAGTTGCACAAATGCAACATTAATGTTAAGCACCTCAACACTGGGTGTGTAAATTAGACTAAAACAGAAATACATCCCCCAGTATTATTCAAATGTCTAGTGTGATAATATTCTATAAATAGGGGTCATTATATGACAAATAAAACTTTTAATTTAAGTGCAAAATATTTATTTTGAACAATAACCAGTTATTAATGATATTTTGGTTAAGGTTTGGTTAAATGGTCTAATTGAAAAAAAAAAAAAATTTTCCAATCTTGCAGGCCTATGAGCATTGTGGCTAAAAATGAGTGATAGAGCAGAACTGAGAGATAATTAAGGAGTGGTAGAAGGGGAGTGTTTTTTTGTTTTGTTTTTGCCTGTAAAGATTTTTATTTATTTATTTTCTTGTACAATGAGTAGTTTTGTGACAGGTAGAGGGAACATAGACAACACCAGACTGAAGTAGATGCTCTGAGAAGAAATGCACTGAAGCAGATAAGAGGTAAAGCTATGTAAGTGGAATGGCACTCCCACGCTGCTCGATGGTGGATTACTGGAAAAGCATTTAAAAAACTGAACTTTAAAAACCTAATATTCCAGGAAGGTAGGTTTAAACTAAACAGACTGCTGGATGCTTAAAACAAAATGCTGCCCGTGATTTGTTTTACACCAACATTTCTTTACAAATTTCTCATGTGTTTGAGGAGAAGTAAAATCCCCATATAAGCTCTTTCTGTGATTATTTCTGACATGTTTCAAAGCCTATAGAGTGTTCTTACAACATATTTGTGAATGTCAACGTTGCATTTAAATAAGCAGCAACATTGAAGAGGAAAAGACCATTATTCCCCAGAGATAAATGAAAGAGAGGCATATTTTGTAAGCTGTCAGTCAGTTTTTATTCTAAGATTAGCAGATAAGGTGAGCAATTATGCAAGGGATTTCTTTTTAAATATTTGGAGCACCCCAGAGACCACTGACAGAACAGGACCTGGAGTTTTATAACGAGGCAGAGGAAAAAGAATCATCAAACTTCAGTATAGAGCTATCTGTAAAGGTCAGTCATGTTCTGTTTAAGCTGCAGTCCAATGAACAAAGGCTGTCTTCTCCTTACTGCTCCCAGAGTTCATATTGAAGAATTGATTGGCACTACCCAAATGTACGCTCTTTATTTCCCTCAATTTTATTCACCTGGAAGATGGAATGAGAGCAGACTGACCGAGACAGACAATCAGAATGAGGCTCTCGTCTAAAAGTTGATGAGAATAAATTAGGATTTTTCTGTATCTCATAAACTAGGAAACATAATAAACCGCTAGATAACCATCAATATACAGTAAGTGTGTTTTTTTTTTGCAGACAGTTAAAAAAAACAACACATTTTTTCCTTTTATTTTTGCTCTTTCAAATAGTGTCTCCCGAGGAGTAAACTGATGACAGAAAAGGACGACAGTTTTTGGTGTTTCACTTACATGAGTAAAAAAAAATAAAATCTGACAATTTAACAGATTTTATGAAACCTGATATTTGTTTGAGTGTCCTATTTCTTTGTCCTGTCAGTAACGTAAGAACAGCTTGATGAAGACCAAGTCAGTCTTTAAGAAAACAGAAGAAACACATTAAACAGTTTGGAGACATTTGAAACCACGTAGAAGCAGAAAATTGTTCCATGAATGACTTAAACATTATTTGTATTAACTTTTTTACAGGCCATTAAAGTAATTTAACAAATAAAATTTGATCAAACTGGTATCATGATTTTATAGCAAAACTTTTAAGACCTAATCCAGAATTTTATAAACTTTTACATAACTGATGAAGATCAGACAATAAAAAAGGAGTGAATTGTTATTGTTTATTTATTTGTTTGTGCACTTTGTGCAAAGACAAATCTGTAATTCACAAACATGATGTAAAATAATAATTATTCCCAAACAAAGAACCAGACGTGTGTACAGTCCACCTCACACATTTTGTGGTAAAAACCAATATGGATGGAGTTCAAACATGTGAAGGCTCCATGTTGGCTTCATTGTTATGCTTTATTCACGAACCTGGATGACAAAGACATCAAACATCCCCAACAGCAGTTTACAGCTTTCATCATCTAGACTTTCAACATCCAGACAGATTATTCAGTCAGCTCATTAATTGGGCCCATCATTTGCTATTTTGAGACAATCACCAACAACTGTTGATTATTTAACAGGACTGGTTAACAGAAAAAAAATCAAATAAAAACAAATATAGAAAAAATGATTCAAATTTGCATTGTAGGGAGCCATTTAGTAGGAGTGCTGTAGAACAATGCTTCTGATTGCACATAGACATTTATTTAGATGATGCATGTTGTTGTTAATCCAGGAGCAGTCTGATAAATATTCCAAATATGTGGAATTGAAGCAATAAACACATGTTTAATTTCTGCATCCATCCATTACATTCATTTACTACAGCTTATCCAGGGTTAGGTGGCGGGGGGGATAGAACCCCCCTCCCCAGCTATTGTCCCCATCCTAGTAGAATATGTAATCCAAGTCTACTCTGGACCTTAATCTGCCCTCGTTCTGGTCGGTGATATGTGTTGTTATCTAGAAAAAGTGAGACAAGTTGTTTTGGCACAAAATGATCCCCCGTGGCAGAATTTTCAGAAACATAACACAGGAAAAGGAAAACAGTGGACTTAAAATCAAGACTCCTCTATCTTGGGACTTATTTACTCATCTTTATAGCAGTATGATGATGTCTTGTTTTGTGGATTTTGTGATGAATAAGTCTCAATTCTAAATCTCAATTTTAATTTCTAAACAAAGATCAGGCATGTGCCTGAGTGTATTGATTCCTGCCACCATAAAGTGTCTAAATGTAGATTTTTTCTTTTTTTTTTAGATAAATGTCATCCATCAGTTAGTTTGCTCTTGAAATACTTTGAATTAAAGGGATAACAAAAAAAAATAAATTGCTTTTTTCTTGTGCTAATTAGAGTAAAGCTTTAATTTGCTTTTCAAGCAGGTAAACAAATAGTCAAAGACATTACAAGCAATCAAACATTTCACAGGCCTTTAATTTTTTTTTTTTACATTTTAAAAGTTAAAAGTTCGACAGAAGATACTTTGACATGACACAGAGCAAAGCCCAGTTGTAATCTTGAAGTGTAATTAAAATTTGAGGACCAGATGTTTGCTGCTGTTATTTACCAAGCACATCCCTTTGGCAGTTCAAGCTTCCTGCCAACATTTGAGGATTTCGCTGCCAAATTAAGACATCACTTCATGACATTTTGGTTCATAAATATGGGTGACAGTTCAGCAATATGAAGAGTGAAGGCATGCATTTACATTGCTTACAGTGCTAGCCTGCAGCGGCACTCTCAGTCGTTGAGTTGGTGACAAGAAATAATTCAAACTAAATTCAGGCATCTTTACTTAGTCATACTTGGAATCTTGCTGTAGATGTCAGAAGACACGATAATCACAGGCATCCCACAGATCTGTCTATTTTCTCAGACTTGAAGTGTTTTCTTGGCATGTGACATCAGGAAGGACGTGCTGCCATAAAGAGATTTTCTGTTCTTTTACTTTAAACTATGTCACCAGCAGGTAAGGTCTATATTATTGATAATTAGTTGAGGAAATGCCACTTAAAAATGGTCCAAATAATCACCTTTAAAGCCTAAAGTCAGGGAACAAAAACATCCCTGTGATCTGACACCACAGATTACATCAAAGATTTTCAACATGAGTGACAAAGTGTGTCTCTGTGTTTGAGAGACATATGGGGTTTTTCACCCTGGGCCACTCTTTTCTCTTTTCCAGATTTGCTTGTGTGCAACATATTTGATACACAAAACATTTTTGTAATTGTACCTTGAGGATGAATTCTTTACCAATAGCTACAACATTAAAAACAAAATGGCTGAATCAATTGAAAGCTTGAATCATAGTCGTAGCCCCCTGTTGGTAATACATGAAACATAAGGAGGCAAGAACAAAACAAATGCAGAACTGGACTGCAAAATATGAAAAACGTTTTTTTTTTTACAATATTATTAATGGTAAAACATAATAGTTTTCATGTTTTCAAAATGTTTTACAGTCAAGAAAAACTACTTAATCACTTCTTGATTAGACTATAAGAATTACATGAACATGCATTTTTGGTAAAACATATAAGCATTAAACTTTTTGCATTACTCTAGGCAAAACTACTCAATTTTAATTTTTCTGGGAAAACAATAGAAACAACTACTAAAAATAGTAATCCTTTCTGACTCTGGCTCACGAGGAAGAGTGATTGTCTTCCTGTCAAAAGTTTGGGAGTTCGATACTGGCCTCCATATGTCAAAGTGGCTTTCGGCAAGACACCGAACCACCTGATTTAAACACTGGTATGTGAATGGGTGAATCTAATTTGTAGTGTAAAAGTCATCACTATCTCATTTACAATGGATTTACCAAATTGTTGCTTTTACATGTTTTAAAATTCTTCCACATTTCAGAAGAAAAAAAAATCACAGACATGAACACACTTTTCCTCTTTTAAAATACGTATTTGAACGCTAATTGATTAATTACTGCTGTACGTTAAGTTACACAAAGTGATTTGTTTTGTTTGAAAACAAGAATGAGTCTTAGTGTTTTTTTCTTTTACAAGGAAAGGAGTGGTTATTCTGCTTTAGTTTTTCTGTGCTTTGTATTTACCTTCAGTGCAGGTTTTCTTCCTCTTTCTCTGGTGTTTCCTCCTCTCCTTCCTCCTCCTCTCAGTTTTTAGTCTCTAAAGCCCTCTGAGAAATGCACTATCCACAACATTGTAAGGTAAAAACAATGAAAAGACCAAAATCAAACACCCACACAAAAACTGCAATATCATAACATATGTTCATATGATGTAAATTAAATGTTTCTATTAATTTTTTTTTCAGATGATTTTTAGTCAGGTATTCACAATATAAAGACAAAGGATATGCTGGGTACTTAGATCACATGAAACCTACTTGGCTGTTAGTGGTGAATTTTGTTTCTTTCTCACTTCTGTTCACAAATGGCAGAAAAAAACACACACAGGGACAAGTATGCACACCTCCAAGTGCCAAGGACTTGAGTTTATTACTCAAGGAGACATTGATGGTGCTAGTAATCCCTCTAAGTGCATCAAAATCCATAAGAGGAAAAGAAAAGCAATTTCTCAAATACCTGTTGAAGAACCACAACATTAAGTCTCAGGAATAGATAATCTTCTGCTGCTCCCTCAGTCAACTTGCTGCCCACTCTTCTCAATCCATCCATTTATTGCCCCTTTTCCAGAACCAGGTCATGGGGCAACATATTCAGCAGAGATCCCCAAATCTCCTTATCCCCATCTATATCATCTAGTTTATCTGGAGAAACTCCCCAGGTCAGCTGTGATATATAACCTCTTCAGGTGGGTCTTAGGTCTGCCTGGTGGTCTCCTCCTATTGAGACATGTCTGAAATTTGTCTTGTTTAGAAGGCTTTCAGATACCATCTATTCCATTTGTCCAAACCACCTCAGCTGGCTCCTTTCGATGCAGAGGCACAGCAGCTAAACTCCAAGGTACCCCTTAAAAAATAAAATAGTCACCATATATTTGAGGGTGAGTCCAACCACTCTGCTGAGGAAGCTCATTTCAACTACTTGTATTTATGTTTTTCCTCATAGTTTGAGGTTTGGAATGTATATTGATTGGTAAAGTGTTGCCTTTTGGCTCAGTACAGAGTCTGAATGATTGGGGAGGCTGCCCCAATCCATCATTCTCCACTCTCTACTACTCTAACTCACAAACAAGACTCAGTATTAGTTGAAAATCCCTATCTGGGGCAGAAGCTTCTTCCCAACACAAATTTTACTATATACCCCTAACCCTACCCTTTCCCAGTTGAGGACCATGACTTGAGAATTGGAGTGTTTATCTTCATTACAGTTGTGTGCCTCTGCAAATCCTCTGTGCCTGCTGGAGCTCCTAGATCAGTAAGATCAACAAGTCAGCATCATCTGCGAAAAACATAAATTCAATTCAAGGCTCCTTTAAACCAGAGACTCTCTAACCAAAATTGGTGTCAAAGGGCAGCCTTGACAGAGTACAACACCCTTCAAAAGAGGATTCCTGAAACTTCATACTTCTGAAATACCCCCCACTGGACACCATTATGGATGTGGTCACGAGCCCTATCAAAGTCAATAAAACGCAAGACTAGTGCAAACTGCAATGCATCCTTGAATATCTTTGCAGGAATAAAGAGCTGGTTCAGTGTTCCATGACCAGGACAAAAACTGCATTCTCCTGTTGAATCAAAGGTTCAGTCAGAGAAACACTCTTCATAATGTAAAGCCAAATTATTTTACCAAAATATGTACTTCCATCGATAATAACAAAATGTGATTAAGAAAGCAAATAAGTGTAGCTAATTTGCTATGACAGGTGAGCCTAATGAGCTATGTATTTTAAATTTTGTTCAATACAAGGATTTTGGCTCTTAACCAATACGCGGAGTGGTTGGCACTGTGTGACTCACACCAGCAGAGCAGGGAGGACAAAAAGGAAGGACAAACCACACCAAATGGTTGTGAGAAAGTTTATTGCAAAGGTACAGAAATGCTTTTAAAAGCGATCTCAAAAGACTTGGTTAACATTAGTTAGTCCAACAAGGAGTTGTATTTGCAGTATGCATGGACTTGTCAGTGGGCATAGTACTCCATGTCACTAGTGACATGAAATGATTCATATTTTTTATCAAATATTTTCCATTTTTATAATTGTATTATTGTTGTAGGAATTATTTCACATTGATGTGAGTATCTGTCTTATCCTATTAAACAGTAGCACTCTGAACAAAACTGGGCCATTCAGTTTGCTATTAATAACTATCTTTTTTTTATTTTTTTCTACTCTAACATTAGGTGGGGTTCTGTTGTTACCCTACCAATTTCTCAAGGACCATTATCCCCAATGCATTTTTTTACACATTTGATAAACCTTTATACTGCCATTAGCATCTGATATTCTTGCCCAGGCTGCACTTGGAGTGCTACTGCTGGCTTCTAATAATCAAATTAGAACTTGAAAATAACCACACAATTCTTTGTATATACCCATAGAAATAGCATACTGTTTACATAAACCACAGTAAAATGACTGGAGTTGCTTTAGGATAGCAAGAGTCAATTTTGCTCCTAACTCTGCTTTAACTAGCTGTTAGCTTTGTTCATAACTAATCTGTTTCTCAAAACAGGTTGTAATTTTCATTTTGACAGACTCAGTGTATATACCTTTCCTGCTGCTTTATAACATTTATAAGTTATTTATTTGACAGGTGGCAATGTGTCAGCAGTGTTGGATCTTACTCTTTCAGCTAATAAAAATCATACTCGATTTGCTCTGCTAGCTGCTGTGACACTTTAAGGCCTGAGGTAGTCTTTCAGATTTTCACTTCAGGCCTGTCTTGTAAGATGTCATAGAACAAGTCAAACTTCTTTGTTAAGTTTGTCAAATTCATGGACAGAAAAAAAAAGATTGTCAATGATTTGATATGTTTATTTTAGTTTTTTTGTGAGTTTTGTCTCTCCTTTTTGATCATGGTTTAGTCATTTTTATAGCTTATACTTCTCAGCCCAGAGGTTTCCTCAGTTGTTGTTGCCTCTAACTCCTCATACACCTGTTGGTTATCTGTCATCAGCACACCTGTCATCACTCACTAATGACCTAGCTTAGTGTATAACCACACTCAGGTTTTACTCAATGACAGATCATCTATTTGCATCTCTGTGCTGTTGTTGTTGTGTTTTAATTTGTTTAATTGAAAGCCTGGTTACAATCGTCACCACTCCTCTTTGGGGCTTTCCTTCAGTTCACCATTCAAAGGCATTCATATACTGTATACTCAACCTAAAAATCTGACCTACTTCTCAAAGTAGCAAACACAACTTTTATTTCCTCTTGAATTCTCAATTTTAACACTGAAAGCATCATTGAGAAAAAAAATGTACTCTTTAACTTTTGTTATATAATACTTAAAGCAGAACTAAGTAAGTTTTTTCACCTCAATAAATGTTTTCTAGAGTCCCTGTGGGGGTAAACAAGGACTTGGCGGGGTGATTCGTGGGTCCCTCCCCTCCCTCCGGGGTCTGTGTCCTGAAAGCAGCACTTGCAACTTTCAGTGGATCGGACCCGACTAATCTCGTGAGAACAAACCTGCTTTACGGCACTCACACTCACGTACATAAATACAAGCATGAAGCCCTTGTCGTTGTTAGCAACGCCACCCTTAGGAGCGCAAAGATGACAATAATACTCACCTGTCGAGACATTTTCTTGGTTTTCTTTTTCTTTCTTCTTGCAAAAGCCTTCTCTGCCTGTTGTTGTTGTTGGGGCGGCGGCGGGGTGGAGGGGGGGGGGGGGGGGTCTGCGGGGGCGGCGGGGGAACGTTACGACAGTGAGCTTTCACAGGGGACCAGTAGGGGGAGATCGAGAGCAAAACTTACTTAGTTCTGCTTTAAGACTCACTGCATAAGGCTTCAGTGTAACTTTTATGACCAATAACACCCCCTACAAAATCTCTTTAGCAGCCTCATCTAAAAGTAAACAGAAATAAACTAAATATGTGTTACAAATTCAAGAAGTCACAAAAACAAATCTAATGATGATGATATTAATAATCAGAATAATGGTGATAAAAATTAGTAAGCAACTTTTAAATCTAATTATTCTTTTTTTAATTAGAAATGTTGTTTTTTTTACAAATTAAATATTCATTTATAATTTTGTGCAATTTTTGTGTAAGATGTAAAAAACAGCATTGCTGTGTTCAAAATGTTCACTGTCATTTACTACGCTATGTTCACTATGAAATGGAAGAAATAGGGAATATGGACAGCCTGTCGATTTTGCATTTCGAACACCACTTGAATGCTGCAGTACTTCATAATCATGCGCCAAGTATGCACAGTCAGGTGCTGAATAGATAAACTCTGGCTGAATCCATTGGAAAACTCATCTGAATCTGAGGTGATGGACAACATTGATTTCGACTAAGAAATGTAATTTACATTATCTGTCCACATTTTCACAGAAAAAATTAAAATATACATTTTTTATACATATAATTACACTTTATTGTCACATTTACTTACACAAGCTTAGACTGCAACTGAAACTGGATTATAACCTTTACCTTGCTAATAATATGAAATTACAGTATATCCAGAAAAAGCTGAGTATTTCTATGAAAATTTAAAAAGAGATTATAGAGTTGTATATGTACTAAGATTTCTAAATGCAAAATAAAAGTTCAAATGTGGTTGGCTCTTCAAGTGATTTTAAATATATGCAAATTTTACTGTGTAGATTTATGTGTAGATTTAATAACAAATTTTCAAAAAAAATTCTAGAGTTTACACTTTATTTTTAGAGTTCTTCAGGCAGTAGAAGAGCCAACTCAACTAAAATGTTCTAAAAACAATATTGTTCCTTCATTCATTCCATCAGTCTATCGAAAAAAATAAAAATTAAGGCAGCCATATTGAAAATCAAAGATTTCAGTCATATATCAAGGCAAATAAAGAGCTTTTCTTATTCGGTTATAAAATCAATCAATGAAGTTTCCAAAAGTATATAGTTTTTATACTCCACAAATGCATCCAATGGAAATTCAAATCCAAACATGGAGCACCAGAACACCTACCAATGTGTTAGAGGTGCAGATGTTCAGCATTGGCTCTCGTCACTAAGTGTCATGGTCTATATTAAATGATATAGTGTACAGCTGCTGCATGCTGCTATTATATTATCTCATAATAATGGATGAAAATCTGCAGTTTAAAGTTCTAACACTTATGAAATGCAAGATTAACAATACATTGCACTAAACAAGTGAACATGTTGAACACAGCCTTCCTTGTTGTTGTGCTGAGTAGATTGACGGTAGATTCAGTTTTCAGAAGTGAACTTCACCAATAATGTGCCATCCACTTGAACTTTTTTAATGTCTGGTTGTCTGACTTTTTCAGTGACTGCCATCTCTTCCTTTTTGATTCCCACCTTTCTGCTACTTTTGTAGGCCTATATGTACGTCTTTTACTTTTACAGAATCAGTAAGAGAAAATGAAGTGCCTGAGATTTGATGTGAATTCAACTAAAACATGATAGATAAAAGAAACCAAAGCTCAGTACACTATAAGATGTTAAAGGCCACTTCATCATTCAAACTGTACAGACTGAACCAGGAAGTGGGAGCAAGGACACAAACTGTTATGGTCTTATAACACATCCACTTCAAAAGGAATCAGCTTAGAACAACCTAAAACTGCAGTGCACTTTCCTGGTGGCCTTCTGCCTTGTCACATTTTTCATTATCATATGAATACATTCTGACATTCTACGAACATTGGGGAAAAACAACTCTTGTTTTTTTTTTTTTTTGCTTTTTATGTGAACTCATTCTAGTTTCTGGCATTTTTCCCCACAAATGGAAAGGATATGTATTGTTTGGTTTTACTTGTATTTATTTATTTATTGCTGTTGTTTAGTATACTGAGGGGTTTGAATTGAATATAGATAATTAAACTGAATTTCCTTTGTTTGCTCACACACAGTCAAGGTTAAAGTTCCCTACATGTAGAAAAACCCATTCTCCCTCTTGAATAGTAATGAATCCAGCTAAGGCTTTCCCACCTGTCTATCCTGCTTCTCAGTTCCCCAGGTATTTTACTTCCACACCAGAAGAACTGGAAAAAAATATAAAAATAAAATGATGAGAGCACTTAAACAGAATGCAGAAAGGGATGCTGCTCATGCAGAATTTGTCCCGTTTATCCAACATGTCAGATGCTGTCTCTGGTACCTGCTTTTGACCTTTAACTAAACTTAAGTTTTAATACCATGCCTGTGGAAGCTGACGGAGCCTTAAAATATCTCAGACCACTACGCTCAGCTTCTCTTAATTAAAGGTCTCGTAATATTGGCCTCAAATTTCTTAACATTTCTTTTTTTATTGTCTGTATCTCCCAGTAGGGGGTGGGAGTTCTGGCCAGCGATGGCAGCCCAGAGTTGTTTCTGTGGTAATGAGCTGTCAGAGAAATAAAGAAGGCTGTTCTATTTTTCTTTGCATATCTCTCCCTCCCAAATAGCGAATGTAGACAAGAGAGCGAGTCTGGCAGCAGCATCTGTGGCGTGCACACCCAGGGGATTCTGGTGTCACAGATGCAGTTTAAGAGCCATGTGAATGGAGTGGCTCCACGACTGCCGACTGTGGGACCTGCATGATTAGACCTGTAGATGTTGTCTCTTGAATTGGAAATGGGTTCTGAGGCACTCAGGAGAACTGGACTAAAAGGACTAATTTAATTTGCCAGCCTCTAATGACAAAAATAAATTCTCCAGTCAGCCTCTGCTCTATTGGGTTTGCTGATATGTTTCTCTCTGATTGTGCAAGTACTAATTGTCTTTTTCAATATAAGTTCAGCTGGCCAAATCACACATGTTCAACAGTTCTCTGCACATCTATTAGGACTAGCTGAAAATGAATTTTCATCACTGCCACACTTTACCAGCATCATACATGTCCACTGCTTTCTGTGGCTAGATGGTGGAAAATTGTTCCTGAAATCAAAAGTTATGATTAGATTTTTTTCTTGTTACTGTTTAGCTGGAAAAAAAATCAATTGTACATGAACAATTAACAATATATTAATAGCATATACAGTATTTATCTGTCTGATTGGCTCCCTTTGTGTTCTGCTTTGGGAGCAGTCCCAAATGGCTTTTTCTACTGAAGTATATTTTTGTCATGTTTTTCTTATCACTGTCTGATAGAAATCTAACATAATTTTGCTTTATTTGTTTGTTCATTTTTATGTATTTAGTTTATGGAAGCTCTGAAAGGCAATTGATTTTTTAAAATTTTGTTATTTCTTGTAGGATGTTCTGTTGCTTATGTTTGAAAAAGATATACACTTATTTTGGCATTTCCAGACTTTATAAAACACTTTTCATGCGTCAAAGCAAAGAAGTGCCTATGACTGGCTAATCAGAAAAAAAAGTTTTTAAGGGGGTAGGGGTGTGTGGAGAAAAGATTTATAAAAGTCCTATTTGCCTTAATGTTTCTGTACGCAATTTTTCTTCTTTCCAAATTTAGAAGAAAAAAAAACTTTTTTAGAAATGTTTCCCATCTACTATTAAAAAACAAGGTAAAGCCAAAAAATGGAACATGGTCAAACTTGGAAAATGGGACATCCTCAATTTTTACATTTATTTTTCATTCTCTCCACTTCCCTTTCAAAGCTTTCAAATATATCATGATCAATTCATTA
Source organism: Pachypanchax playfairii (assembly GCA_006937955.1). NCBI lineage: Eukaryota > Metazoa > Chordata > Actinopteri > Cyprinodontiformes > Aplocheilidae > Pachypanchax > Pachypanchax playfairii. The sequence continues at coordinate 5,374,825 of SSNP01000015.1, read as the reverse complement.
CACCATAAATGAAGATTGGATTAGCTGTTATTAAACTTGTTTAATTTGGTTGTTATTATTATTGTTTATACTATTATGGCAAGTTTTCATTCATCACAATTATTTGCATCTTAGTGGTAATATTCATTAGCATAATACACTGTTTATCTTTTTACAATGAAATTATGTTACTTAAGCACATATTAGCAGTAAAGCAAGTATAGTGGCAGGAGAATGATGAAACAACTGCCTCAGTTGGTGAGCTGCCACACTCATGTGGTCAGACTAACTCTCCTTAAACATGAACTGCACCTGTATCCTTATTTCTATTTGTAAAATTGAATCAGTGCAAGTTTTTTATTTTCTGCAGTCAAAAGAGGAGAAGCAATACCTTGTGCTTATATAGCAAAATAGACTTAATATGAAAGAAAAAATGAAAGTTTCAAGATGTATTGCTACAAGCTTTTGACAGTGGAATATTTAAAATGAACATGACAGGCTCATAGATGAATCTCATTAATCATCATGACAGAGTTAAAATCAAGACTTACTGATTACCTTGAATATATACATTAGAAATATAAATATCTATGTGGCTCCCCATCCATTGATCTAATTAAATGATTATAAATACCAGTATTTTTTTTCAGAAAAAGCAATATATGGAACAAAAATGAAAGATCGGCAGAACAGAAACTGATAAAAATATTCATGATGCATGTTTCCTTTAATCCTAAGGGACAGAAATGGTTCCTCCTCCTTAGAGGGTGGTGATAAAGTTGGATTTTGATTACAGTGAGAGTCATTTTTAATTCAAACATGACAGTCTGAGAACCCAAAAGGGTTTAATGAAGATCCATTCACACTGGAATGTTAGCTCTTTATTGTATTATCCTCAATTCAAATTCATCACGTTTCATTTGTACTTGAGTGAGGTCTGTGCTATTGTTTTAAGCTCTTGTGTATGCACTGTGCAGTCCATTGTGAAATCTAACCATTCTTGTTGAGCATCTTGCAGATAATCAATTTTCATCAGCATTTTTATTGCTGCCATTGTAAACAAACTCTTGCTTTTCGCTTATTAGATTTTTCTGAATGTTATCCTTGAGAAATTATTAGTTTTAAGATCTTTTCTCTTAAACAGATTATGCGATTGATTTTTATGTTGTCTCTGAAGGATTTTGTAGATTCAGTGTAGTACTTGCTGTTAGCATTGCTGGATGTTACGGTTTGAGTCCCTAATAATCTTGCCTCTTTTGCGGGGAGGTATAGCTCTCTGGGTAATTTATTGACAGATTCCTTTAGTGAAGTGTCCTTGCCAACTGTTCTGTTTTGCTTGATTTTTAAAATATTGATGTGTCTATTGTCTTGGACTTGGAATGTATTTTTTTCCTACTATCATTTTTAATGCATTTAAATAATATTTTTGGCTGTAAACACAACATCCACCCGCCACTCTGCACTAAACATCTGATACTGGGGGAATGCCACTGGGAGATTGCATAAAAAGGCCTTCTAAAGATATCTGATGCTTGCTTTGTAATATTCATGAATATATAACCAGGTTACCTGGGTTCCACACAAACTTTATGATGTGATTCACACTACAGATAGAGTCATAACTTGGAGAGAATAGCCATGAGTGCATCTAATTACATTATGCTATTAGATAAAAAGATACAGTGGTAAATCCATCCATCCTTTCATCCATCCATCTTGTCATTTTTTTGAAAGAAGGTTGTGGAGGCAACAGCTTACGCAGAGATCATAGACTCTTTTTGCTCCCCATGCACCTCCTATAGCTCATCCCGATGGGCAGTAAGGTGTTACCAGATCAGTAGTGTGATATCATCTCAGAGTTAAAGGTCAGCCTCAAAGTCTCTTCCCAGTTGGGTATGTGTGAAACACCTTCCATGGAAGATGTCCACAAGGCATCCTTATCAGAAGCCTAAACTACTTTACCTGGCTCCCTTTGATGAGGACGAACTGTGACTCTACTCTGACCTCCTTCTGACTAGCCAATGGTAAGTCCAGCAACTATGTGGAGGAGACTCATTCCAGCTGCTTTTATTTGCAATCTCATTCTTTCAGTCATTACCCACAGCTCATGACCATAGGTGTCCGCTGGATACTAGACTGATAGGTAAACTTGTTTTGTTTTATTTTTTTGTCTCAGCTCCCTTTAATGCAACAGATTGCTACAGCACTGCTTCAATCTGCAGTTTGATGTGCTTCTTGATTCCCCCCTTACTCATCAACAAGATGCAGATACAGTTTAACATGTTCAACTGAATGTGCTTTAAAATCCCATCCAGCACTCCACCAGAGATGGAAATGAGTCAAGACCAATGAGTCTGACCTGACAACAGCAATCCAACCCAAACTTTTACTCCTGATGTAAAGTGATTCAGAAGCCCTTCAAAATGATTCTGTAATTCCACTAGTAAGGTCTCCTGAAGGACAACACACTGGATATCGTGATGGGCATCGTTGTAGGCCTTCTCTAAGTCAATACTGCCACCTTAGTCTGCCAATCCAAAGGTGTAATGTTTATCCAGAACTCCAGCAAAACAAACTGAGAACTTGGGTGTCAGCTTTTGATGTACCTATCCAAGTTGCCAGGGTTAAACCAGTAAGTCTCATTTTAATGATTTAACCAGGTTAAACCAGACCCTGATGCCAGATGGAATGAGTTGAGCCCCACTGCCACATCTCCCACCTATCACTGATTTCACTCATATCACTGATTATGGAAAATATTAATTATTGTATCTGTAAAGGTACATGTTAACAGCATCTGAAAAAAAACTCACCAGCACATGCAAAACAGACAGTAAGTACAAAGGTACCAGCGTGAAATTCCCATAGGTTGAAATTCCAAAGAAACGGCAGTCAAAGTACCTGTGAAAGTCTGGATAAAATTTGGAAAACCCTGAAAGCTTTTAGATAAAGCAGCATGTCTTTTTGGCAGAGAGGTAATTCCCCCTTCTCAGTGACTGCAACGAAAATGCAAGAAGATTTAGCTGAAACAGAAGGAGTGGTGCATTGTTGTAAAGGTGCTTGCACAACAGGGTTTCCATAGGAAACTCATTAGAGGCTGCCCACAATCCGATCTACTAGACTAAATTAAACAAACAAAAAATTGTTAGGCCAGCTATTGTGAATGGAGTTGTAGATAGGCTATTGTTTCTTCATTTTAACCTGCTGATTGACTTTATTTTTTACATGAAGTGAGATGCAGTGATAATTAAATATCTACTTATAAAAATACACAACACAGTGATGATGAATACAAGCAAAACATACAGAAGGAAAACTGCTCCTCATTTCACAATGTCAAGCTGTAGTGGAAACCAAATTAATTTTCCACCCAGAACTGCCATATCTCCAGCCAGACACGAATGATGTATTGCACTTAATATTAATTTTCCATCATCTCTGGCAATCTTTGCACTTTTTTTGGCAGGCTAATAGTTGACTTTTAAGAGCAGAGACATCATTCATTTCAAATTCTCAAGATAACTACTTTCCTCACATTCTGAGTGTCTACATTGCTGGTAGAATTTCTTTCCTTTGGGAAGAGTTTACTATTTATAGACCAGTCTTTGATTGCTACTTGCTGAATACAGTGTTTTACATCTGTGACAATGTACAACAAAAACATCAGTTCAAATACCTGCTCTAGAATCTGTGATTTTTTTTCATGAAAGGAGACGATTCAAAGCATTCAAAAACAGTATTTGTGGTCACGAAATCATAATGTCACCAATGATCTCGAGTCTTTGATGCGTTCCAAAGATTTTGCAAGTCTGTTATGCTCCACGATATGAAAAATGTGTATAGTAGCCATGCCATCCGGTGTACAGAGGGCCTAAGGTTTTTACATGAATTTAATAGGACATACATTTCCCACACCACTGGAACATGGACAGTTTTATCTTTTAAAATGGCTAAGGAAAGTCATATTGCTGTATTAAAAAATGATTTAATACTTTTTTTTAATGAAAATTTAAACCTCTGAGGTATTGTAAGAGAGGTTGATGTCAGGACAAAACAAACAGATGGTCTCTTCTCAGACTTAGTCTCTAGAGAGGGAGTGACAGACATAGACCCACCAGTGAGAGCACAAAACCTTTCAGTGTGCAAATAAACAAAATACATGCCCTCACTTGAGACTCCCGTGGGGAGTATATGTAAAGCCATGCTCGTAATCACTGTTAGGTGTGATTGACAAAAACTCTGCAGTCATTAACACTCATTTAATTCTCTGATGCTCGGTGGCTCAATATTGGGAGGAAGACAGGAAGGAGATATGTATCCTGGAAGGAAACACGAGGGAATAATTCCCTGGAGGTAAGTGGTTTTGTTTAACAGGCTCAGATATTTTTACATAGAATCATATGAAAAATCTAGATTGTACACCATTTTCATCACATTCACCAGCATCACTGTTACATTTTGAAATGGATTTAGTAATGTTGTCATTACTTTGATTAATACAGACAATTAATATTGGTTTTAGCCACTACACAGGGGATATCTATGGTGGCTATAGATGAATTATGTCAATTCTACAGGTTACAGTACTTACACATTATTTTCAAGGTTCTAATTCTGTGCAGATAGGTATATTCATGATGACAGTCTAGCAACAACAACACCACACTGGGAGCAATGATCTTATCTGCATTCCTCCACAGCATGATGATATTGATTTGGTGTGTCTGTGCATTAGGACAGGCCAATACAACCCCATATGTATAAGAGAGTGGAGGGATGTAGGGACCTGCTCTACACCAAAA